>JAKMWV010000081.1:0-168272 GCA_025330015.1 Colletotrichum sp. SAR 10_77
CCCCCCCCCCCCCCCCCCCCCCCCCCCCCCCCCCCCCGCCAGCGGCAAGGTCATTTGCAGTTCTAATTCAGTTCCAGTTTCAATGGCAGCCCGCTTAGGTCCAGCCGATGTCCATCTGCCGCCCGGAGCGAACGGGCGTAGTCGCGCTCCTAGCACCGGAAATAACGCCTCTGCAGATCTCGTCAGCCCATTCGTCTCGATCGTGGGATTAACATGAATCCATTATCCACCGTCGATGGATGGGTACAACCGCCGTCCCACGGGTCCATCGTCCACCGTCTATCGAATGGATCCCATTGCAACTCCTAGCGCAGTGCCGCCCAGGTTCGTCGTCGGCCGACTGTGGTCCGTGTTTTCGCCAGCGATGCACGGCGCTGCGATATCGTCCTGCCTGACGCTGCTCACGCTGTTGTTCTGTCTTCCTCACAGCTTAACGGTATGCGATACGCCGTGGGGCCAACTCATGTCTTGTCGTAATGTCTGATCGTTGTTCGAGGCGCATGCTTACATGCTAAATAGGGGTGTGGACGGACGTTGAAATCACTGTACTTTGCCTTTGATTCCCGTTGACTGGCGAAACAGTAGACCTGAGTTAGGCTCAGCTCAGCCTCCAGACCTCGACAACTCAACCATCTTTAGAGATGAGAAACTGCAGGGACCTGTTGTTTAGAGGAGGAGATCTTCGACCCTTGAGGGGGAAGCAGATTAGGTACGGGTACCTTTGCTAACCCTCCCTAACCCCCACAGGTCACCGCCTGCAATCCGGGGTCCCGAGCGAAAAGGATGTGGATGGGACGATTTAGAACCGTCGTCTTTTCGGCTTGCACTTTACTGTAGATCACGATCGTAGTCACGGAGGGCGGTCAACGTTGCGACAACCGACTGACACCTAACCAGCCCTAGGGTTCGTGGCACGAAGCAGTCTCAGACCTCGCTCAGTGTGGGAGCAGCAAGCAATGTTACCAGAGACACCGGCAATGGCAGCCAGCATGCGCCCGTTTTCTGCCATCATGGTCGCATCTCAGCTGATGCCCGCAAGACTAGCCAAGCAGGATTACCTGCATTTCCTGCCAAACCGGACCATTCGGCCCCCCCAGACCTCACCCGGCGCCGAGCTGCAAATCTCCGCTTCCTGTTACCTCTCGCGGACAAGCAAAAGTTCACTAGATACTGGCGCGATAAAGATCTTCGCCGCCAAACGGCGCTAGGAAGCACCACTCGTTCGAGCTGGACAACCGGACGCCGGACGCCTCTAGCCCCCGCGCCGGTTGTGTGTATGCCGAGCACATGTTTGCCTCGGTTTTCGTCCGCCAAACGACCAAAAAGAGTGAGCAGAACTTGCGCTGCTGGAAATGCTGAACTTGCTGAGCTTCAGCATACGTATGTTCTGCATCAACATGACTCAAAGGCCGACACGATCGTCGCTTCCAAGCCTGAACTGCATGTCTGATACTGGACTTGGACGCATAAGAGGATCACACGGCAGACGCAACAGCCGCCGTGCCCTCTGATACTCACCGCATCCCGACATATGAGCGTGTTCCCAATCGAAGGGCTATTGGTGGACTTGCTGATGTGCCTGCAGTTGCGGGTCAATATCCCCTCTGTCGGATTGCTTGTGCATGTTCTACCGGAGCCCAGAAGTGCCTCAGCCGCTTGGGACCCGAGTCCCTTTGGATTCTTTTCGCATGCCGACCGACCGGCGTTTCCAAGGTGGTGGATCGCATGCACTTGTGCCGCAACTCGGCATCACATCCCACTTTGCCCAGCTTCTCGAACGCCCTGACGCTCCTGAATGACCTGCTGCAATGCCCTCTTCAGGCGGGGTTGCATGGGATCTCTTTGGCTCTGCAATCAGGGAATAAGGCCATGGCTGCCTTCAAGGTCACATTCTCCCTTTTGGCTTTGAATGACAATTACGAGCTTCACCGGTCTGGTCTGATACGGACTACTTTGCTCAGAGTCCAGCGCCGCCCAGCCGGCTGCTGCCAAGTAGCGGATCCCAAGTTTTAGCCTTTGCACTTTTGTGAAGACACCCGCCGCAATGGCTCAAACATGCCGGAGCACATGGCTTGTTATCCGTCCAACAACTTGATTTTAGACCGGCTGGCCGGCCGAGGGGGTACGCTTCCCGCAACCCCCCAACTGTTGTGGCTTAATAGTTGCCGGCCGCTTGTGTCCAACATGTGTAGCCCCAACTGCGCCACGGGCCCGTCCCTTTGGATCTCTTCCAACACAGCTGCCGCGCGCTGCTGCTGGTCCAACAGCATCCTCCTCCAGCCCTCATTACGGTCATTTCAGCCGAGTGGTCCGTTGGGGGGAGGGGCCTGTATCTGCAAGCGAGCCGAAGCGCACCGGACCAACGCATTGGCAAGATTCCCACCCGTGCCGTCCAGTTGGGACACCCCGTATTGGGTAGATTAAGCAGCTGTCATCATTCTCGACCCGGGGGGATGTCGACAGGGGTCGATAAGAAAGATGTTGTTGCTTCCAGTCAATGAGAGACGTACATGTGGCGTACATCAGCTGCAGGAGTCGGGAGGGTAAGTATTGTTCCATGCAGGTGATTCGAAAACACCCCGTCTTTTTGACAAAGTGCCATCTCATGCGACACTGCATACCAAGAAGTAGCAGGCAGCTAGTTCACCGGCATCAAATAGCATCCGCTTGACCGTCTATCTACCTTACTCCATGGTGGTTATCCGTGCCGTACCGTAAACGTCAAACACAAGTCAGTTTCCTGCATTTTCCTGGTTTACCATGCCCAGTCCTCGCAAGCAAATCCTCCCGCTGGGGCTGACCTGCATGGCCAAGAAGAAGCTACCTACGTTATCCCACAATATTTGCCTGCCGGCCGGCCGCAAGGCGCCCGCTCAGGGATTGGTTGGCGCGCCATTTTCCCTTTCCTCCCTTCGCATGCTTTGCCCTCTTTCGCCCTCTTCTTTTTCTTTCACCGCCAGAAAGGAGGCGCCCGCCGCCTCCTACGATAGTCATTCCGAGGGAATGGTTAAGCTAGCCAGCCAAGGCTGACGCGACTGAACTCTATTTCCAGCCGCAACGAGCGCTTCAGCCGGCGGCGGGTCTGGACGCGCGGGAGGGCGTTTCCGTCATTGTGGGTTTTTCCATGATATGATGGTGATGTCTCAGTCTCACTCGTGGCCCCCGGGCAGAGCGGGCTGCTCCGCCGCCATTGTTGTCTTCGTGGTGTGAGTTGGTCTTCCCTGGAACCGCTCCGCCAGCCTTTCCGGCGTGATTCTGAACGCCGCGGGAAACCAACCCGCGAGGTCGTCATCCTCCTCGCCGTAGTTGCCCTGGACCATCAAGGCCAGCGCCTTCGCGCACATCCAGCACATCACCATGCCGTGGCCCTGGAACGCCGCGCACACCCACAGCCCGTCCTCGCCCGGCACCCGCCCGACGAAGGGGAACCCGTCGGGCGTGAAGCCCATGATGCCCGTCCACTCGGCGCGCGCCCTGCCCTCGGGGTCGTCTGCGCCCCAGCTGGCGGCGCCAAAGTAGCGCGGCGTCGTGTCGTGCAGGTATGCGCTGACGGCCGGGTTCAGTCGTGAGTCATCCGTGATGCCGTACTCCTCGAGGCCTTCGTCGGGCAGACGGGCTAGGCCGCCACCGATGACGATGTCGCCTGCGAAGGGGGAGGGGGCGGAGGGCGGTCTGGGGATCATGTACTCGTAGCCGCCCTCGTAGATGAAGCTGTATGTCGTCGGGAGGCCGGCGCGGGGCATGTTGGAGCCGGGGCGGTGAGCCGCGATCTGGCCACGCAGCGGCACGATGGCGCCTTGGAAGGGTTTGTGGAGGGATGCGGTGTAGCCGTTCGTTGCGAGGATGACTCTTTTTGCTGTGATTGTGCCCTTGGGTGTTTCCACTGTCCATCGGTGCCCGTATTTCGTGATGTCTTGTTTCTGGAGGCTGGTGGCTGGTGTGTTGGTGAAGAGCTTCATGCCCTTGGCGACGCACATTTCCAGCACGCCGGTGGTGAACCTGTACGCGGAGATGCTCCCGGCTTCATAGCCAACACCGCCGCATAACCCCTCCCCGTCGACGTGGAACCGACCCTTCATCTCCTCGACATCGTAAAACTCGTACCGCGAAGTGTCCTCGTCAGGCATGGCCCTCCTCATCGCGTCGACGGCCACCTTGGCCGCCTCCCACTGCTCCGGGTCGTAGATGGCGTCCACGGTCTGGCACGGCCTGCTCTCCGTGTCTTTGAGGTCTGCGGCGAAGGCGTGCACGGCGCGGATGTTGGCGAGCTCCATGCGCGCGATGAGGCACGCCTGGTCGAGGCCGAGGGCGGAGACGTGGTGGAGGAAGGAGCGGTAGGACGCGGCTTTGGTGTGGCCGCCGTTGCGGCCTGTGGCACCGGAGGTTACGGTGCGGGCTTCGAGCATTGTGATTTCTGGAGGGGACGGGGACGAGAGGAGGAAGTTTGCGATGGCGGCGCCGGTGATGCCGCTGCCGATGATGAGGGTGTCTGTGTGCGAGGGGAGGGCGCCGGAGGTGTGGGTTGAGAGGGGGGATGGTGGGTTGTGCCAGTAGCTTGGGGTTGGGTTTGGCACGGGGAGTGAGACGGGGATGCGGGCTCGTGAGTCCATGTTGGTTGGTTTGGTGGTGATGGAGAGATGTTGATAATGGAAGTTTGGGTGTCGTTCCTGATGGGCTTCGTCCTGCGGGGCCGTGAAGATCAGATGATGTCAGGGTTCGTTGATGGGAGATGAGTTCAGATGAATATGGATGCTCGAGATGCGACTTATGTTCAAGAACTGAAGTTTAACTTCAAAACATTTCACAATAGCATTGTTCTTATTGTTGATCGTGACACGACATGAGAGGGGTTGCCCAGCTGACTGTCCCGCGGCAAATCCCCCGCTTCACAGATAAGCTACGGGAGATCGGCCATCATGCGGGGCCGCCTCCGGTTGGACATGCCCGTTTGAGTTCGGCAGCCCCCAGTGGAGATGTTCGGCGCCGGATCGAAAACGGCAGTTAGGTGCGATATCAGGAGCTACTCATGACCAAGAAATCATTTGCATTTCTTGTGCGTCTTGTTCCAACTGTTGACTTGGGTTGGATATCTTCGGTTCGTCCTACGACAAACCTCTTGGTCCTGGGTTTCGAGTGCCGCTTGAAGACCCTGATGGTGAATCCAACCATCTGGGCACATATGCGGTCTCCCACAGTGGCGCATTTCGAAGATTAATCGCACATGGCCACTTCAGAAAGGCGTTTTTATTAGAATTTCTCTACTGGTGCACAGAAACGCTTTTTGTTTCTTATCTAAGGGCCTTCCTGAAATATCCACGTGTCTCTGATACCACCTTTGCTATGCGCCTTACACGTCGGTTGAATTCCAAATATTTCCAGATATTTGAGGACAGAACGACTTCTCAAAGCTCGTGCCTGACGAGGCCGTAGATAGAAAGAAGCCGATGAGTTTTACCGAGAGGACCAAAGTCGGAGACATAGACGGTCTTGACATGCTGTTCCACAAATAGAAAAGAATATAAATGCGTTGGTGATGGTTCAAATGTTGTTGTCGTTCATGGCCATTAGTTTAGATCTGGAAACATATCAAAATTTTCGTACAACAGTACTGCCGAGGTGATGCCTCCAGCATGACGAGTCCTTGGTCATGCTGCTTCGAAGATCGTTCCCTTTCTTTCTCTGATTGAAATACACCTTAGCTGACTGAACCGCTTTCGCAGACCAGGCGGAAAGCTGATGGTCTCGCAGCATGTAGTCCTGACCAGTGTTTTGGACATCGTCTTTGAGACTGGGACGTATCAAACCATACCTACCCTCTCACACCCAGCCTCCCGCACCCAGATCGGAGGCTGCTAGCTGCTAGCCTCACGTCTCTCTAGCACCGTCTCTAAACCCCTCTCTAGCCCTGCCCAGCACTCTCTCCAGCACCCTCCTCAGCACTCTAGCAGACCTGTCTTTTGGCTGACCTAAGGCCTCTGTCTGAGGTATGCCCTCTAGGTAGGTGAGGTATGATCTCTAGTTGAGATATATTCTTTGCCTGACCTAGGTCTTCTGCTTACCTTATGTCCCCCAGAGGCCATATCTCAGCCAGAGAACCCAGGTCAGCCAGAGTCCATACGTCAGCTAGAGTACTTGGAGAGTTCCAGAGAGGGTGCCAGAGACGTGAGGCCGGTAGCTGGCACACGTTTCCACCATCTCAGTGTGGCTTGGAGGGCGCGGCAGGGGCTGCGGGGCAACGGATGATTCAAGCCGCCCCTTTGGATTTCGTGCCTTGAATTGAAGTTAGTGCTTCGAAATACAGGGACATCGACTTCATAATATTTCCGTTTTCATGCTCACCCAAATGTGTCTGTGGTATGTGCCGCATGCCAATTCATTTGCAACTGTCGGCTCGAACTGCCCAGCTCCGCCCTTGATGAGGATGACGGTTGAAGCGCTAATCGTTTGCTAGACAGTATGTCACATATCCAAGCGGATATGCTCTCATGCGAATAGAAATGCAAGTGTCATTTCTTAAGGATAGCGATGTTGGAAGTCGAAGGCTTGGGTGCTTGGACAGCATCGCCTCTGGTGAGGGAAGGAAGGTTGTGTTTGTGGAGGCGAGGGGGAGGGTTCTCTCACATTGAGACCTGCCGGGGACATTCAACGCCGTCCCTTGCTATGATATACTGCCGGATTCCAGCCAAGTCCATGATGCTGAGCTAGGCTAGAATACGTCAGCATCTCGAACTCGGGACTTCAGGTAAATCTCGACAGATGGTAGCCAAAAGCTCAAGCCTTACCATGGCTGTTTTCTCTGGAACAGCTGCTGGCCAGAGAAAGAAAAATTTTGGGGCAACTGTGCTGATCTCAACGGGAAACCTCAGCCAATAACCCGGCATTTTCCACCCTCTAGCCAAAGCTGGACTCAATGCCCATTGGAAAAGTTCGCCGGGTGGTTGTCGAACAGCACATGTGGCTCACGACTACATGAAAGGCCTGCAGGGATGCGACGGACATCTCTTGCCATATATCCATTATGTGGTGTGGTACAGCCATTGCGACGCATAGGATCAGGGTGCAAGTGGCTTTCGGAGAAACCAAAGTTCATCTGAGACTTCATATCTAATTGAAGACGGCCTCGCCGGGAAGCTTTGATAGACGAAGGGACATACATTCGAACAGGTGGACAGGTTTACGATTAACAAAGACATGGGGAGATGGGAAAAGCCTCTTCGTGGGCACCCGTCACCCACTAAACTCACACGGGGGTGGGTGATGGTGGGTGTCCATTTACGTTCCTTCATGCTGCGAACTTTTCAACCGTCCTTTTCGTGGAAGAAGAATCCGATTGGGGTGGAAGTAGAAAAAATGAAAATCCCTTCTCGACCTCACCAAAGTTGCTGTGGGATAGTACGAAGGGCGACGAAGGGCAGAAAGAGGAGGAACACGCCGTGGAGGGAGACTTCAGCTTGGCCACTGGGAATACGGCTCTACGCAGTAAAACCACGGGACCACTCACGGATTGCCTACCTTCAGCAACTACACAGTATCTGACGTCGAGGCTGCTGGAATTGACCAGCCAAAGCCTCTGCCTACTCAGGGTATCCATCTACAACGCCCCTTTACATCTCTTCCAGCCGTCGTCTCGTTCCCGGATGGCCCTGGAGGCATCATACCCGGAAAGCCTTTCTGATTACTAGGAAGCTCTCGCTGCCCCCCGTCAACCAGAAGGGGCAGCATGGGATCCGAAGAAAGTTCATATCTGCTATGGCTGGTATGCAGTAGAGTCACAGGAACCCCGCCATGGCTGACATACCTCCAATCAACATACTGACCGGTCATACATGTAGGTTACATAGATACCATCGCCCACTGCCCGGAAAGCGCAGGAACACTCCTCGCACCCTTTCGGCATCTGGCCAAGCTCAAAACAAAGTATGTTGTCCTTCTGATCTGATTGTGAGTGCCATAACGGGGATCAACCGAAGAAAGACTACCTTTTGATGTGATCAGGTGGTGAAGTAGTTGACGTAGAGGTAGAAAGGGCGTCAGGTTTCAGAGATAACGTCCCGATGAGTCCCCGGAAGCCTCACAGAACTCGAATCTTATTTCTAATGGTACCAGCAACGTCCTTTCTCCGAAATGTTTGGCCTCTCCGGGTACCTCTTCTCAAATCTATAAGACGCCCGAGAGGCAGAAGTGCTGTTTTCATTCTTCCCATCCATCAAACTCACCACCACACTTACTACCACACTTACTACTGCTTCAACTGCCACTCTTACTACCACTCTTACCACCACTCTCCAACACCACGCTCAACTACCGACATCAACTACCACATCAACTACTACACCAACTACCATATATCACACTTACTCTGCCGTTTACCATTAACATGTCTATGTCATCAGCTAGCATGTTGAGCACATCTACATCTACCGTAGATAACCACAAACTCCATGTGGTGGCTTATGCTGCACTCATGCCGCAAGAAGAGAAGACCAGTGCCGCCGAAGTCGTAGCTGCTGCCGAGACCATCTTCAGCTTCAACAAGAGTCCAGACTTTTGTAAACCCTTTTGGGAAACGACGATCAAACCCTCAACAACCAAGGAGAATGCGCCGAAAAACGCGAACGGGCGGACACCACTGCCGCTCGCCCCATCAGAGCGTCGGCTACAATCATCTAAGACCGCCGCAATGTCAGAGACGGCGATGAAGTCTTCTGCGACCTCGCAGGATGCGTTCCAGCCAGAGCGGGCAGCAGAGCCCAAGAGAGAGACAAAGCTGGAGACCGCGCCGGCCTATGCTGCGGTCTCACAGAATACACCACAGGCCCCGTCTCAGGAGGGCACCGAGCCGGCGTTGAAGCAAGCCCCTAACAAGATGCAGTGCCTCTGCACCAAGTGTATGGATTCATCCATGGGCCAGGGTAAACAACAGACCAAGGCAACTTGGGCCGAGCACAGCCGGGCCGAAAAGAGACACAACGAAGGCAGGCCAGCCAATATAAAGTGCAGCAGGTGTACTACACTCAATAAGCCCTGCATGGTAGATGATACTGGAGCATCTTGCGCAGCATGTACATGGGTCAAAGAGAAATGCTGTCGCGACGGCGCCAAATCGAACCGTCATCGATCTGGTGGAGACGGGACGCACCCAAAGAAGTCGCCGAAGCTGCCCGTCGCGGACGCGATGGTGCCCAAGCAGGCCAAACGGAGAATTTCGGAGCCCATGGAGGGCCCAAAGAAGGCACGAAAGCTGGCAGACGGGGGCAGACACACCTTTGCCGAGGACGCCAAGGCGAAGCCGGAAGAGTCCTCCTTCTCTTCATACACTGCAAAGACAACATACGGCGGAAACAACATACCTGTTGTCGGTGCCCCCCCTAATCCCTGTAATTGGACGGCCGTCAACTCGTAACTCCAGTGCAGTAAGGAGTACCAGGGACCCGAATTATTCCCCAGGTTCCCGGTCGGTACCAGTGCTGGAAGAGTTTGAAGGAGTGTCATTCAAGTGGTTGAATAGATGGCAACTATGGAGGAGGCAAGAAAGATCGTGGAGATATCTCCGTCTTTGCACCGCGTGGTGGGGACGTTTCGTGAGCGGACAAACATTATTATTATACTAGGTATTTCATTTGTTTTAGCGCACAAGCATTCTTATTACAGCTGGGCGCAAGCTTTTGAAAAATCAAATGGATAATTTTCACCCATGTGAGCCCGCTCCTTAGTGATGCTGAAAATTGTAGTCTCCCTTCGAGCTATAGCTTGGTATGTCGTTGCCTGTGCTTGACTAAGAGTTATCCCCGAAGACTTGGCAGAGTTTGGCCATTCAGGGGAACAAAAAGCGCCCCCTTCCTGTGAAAGGGGAGCATCCACCGGACTGCCAAACTCAAAGGTAGTGGCCATCCACATCTCAACAGGGTGCCACCCTCAAAGGTCCTCAACATCAAAGCAAAGTAAAGCATACATCTTCGAGAAATCCTTCTGTTGATTAATTTCAAGTAGTTTGCCAATAGTCGTTTCCATTGGCTTCATTCCATGTTCATTTGTCCAACCATTCAGTTCCGGTGTCTGGGTCTTGATACCAAGAGTCTATCATCCAATGCAGGACTCGGGTCTGGCGGCAGGGCGCACGCTTGACCAAGATTACTGTCAACCTGCCGCGACGGAGGCTTATTGGGGTCGACACGGAGCCGTGGGGACTGTTATCCGTGTTCTGCGTTGGGATCATGATTCGCTGTTGCTTGCCATTCGTCAGCCATCAGTCGCCCATCATTATGAATGTTGCGCATATTTCATATATATGTCATGTCGTGTAGATGAAGGTCCTCAGATCCGCAAACTTATGCCGGCATACAGCCCCTGATGATGATTTCTTCGACTTGTGACGATTTGAACATATGAGAACTTGCAGCTTTGGAATTCTGGGACGATGAAGTGCAAGTGTCTTTATTGGAAATCTCTGTACCACTAAGTTACAGGGATTCTCGAAGCTAAAGTTATCTCTCATGGAGTGTTTTCTTCCATTACGCCATCTCTTTGGATCTTCTATTTACCCTCATGACCACCTTACCGAGCTGGTTCTCTGAATGCATAGAAAATCGGCAGATTTGCACCGTCCTAGGAGATAGCGTAGTGTACTTGTTCACCCTCGTGACTTTTGGTTTCGTGAGAGTACGTAGGGAGTGCGAGCTGGCGACATGGCATAATTGCGCTCATGACACTGGAACGCCGATGAAGGGGAGAGGATGTCGTCAGTAGACCTTGAAATAGCAGGCTAATCGGTGCTCTGACTGGGGAAGGAAGTTCCGCTTTCATGGGACAATGGCTCAGGTGGACTATACACGTCGGCGTGAAAACTTCCAGTGTGTGTGTTCCTCGTTGATTAAGTATTCCGAATAAGTTATGCTAAACCAAGTCGTCCTGTGTAGGAAAAAGAACGGTCGCTCGGCCACCCAAAGATCTGCCAGCTTTTCATGTCTTCGAGCCCCTTTTAAATATGAATGGTCGACAACTACTGCTTTTCGTTCTGGGCATAGATGAAGTTTGCAGCTGCCGACTTGTCAGTACATGTGCCAACATCAGCTCTGTGACTGCAGTCTCGAACTCACCGACAGGAATAAGACCGTTATCCTTGGCCCAGTTCCTCACGCCACGACCCTCTTCTCCACCCCAGTGCTTGCGCTCTTCCGGCTTGGACAGGTTTAACCTCTCGGTCGTGCCATTGGCCGGTACCCAGACAAGGAAGACGTAACGGTGCTTGCCCGTCTTGGCCGGAGGTCCGGGAGGCTTGTATTCGACGACGTCCTCCACGGCCGGCTTGGCACCGGCAGATGAACTCGACACGCCGGTAGCAATCCAGTGGCAGAACTCGGACCATTTGGGGTTGTCACGCGAGGGAGCATCCGGGTCCGTCAGGGTGAGGACGTATGTGGTGGTGATCCGGATGCCGGGAAAGCCCGAGCCCTTGACGAGAGACACAGACGGCGCCGACTGGAGATCGGCAGGCTTCAACGTGTTGCCAAGGTCTGCAGCGTTTGACGAGTCCCACTCGGCCGATAGACCCAGGATGGGCTCAAAGTCATCGATGACTGTTGGGATAATCTGAGCCTTGGAGAGCCTGCGAGCTGCATTAGTTGCGACCACCCATCAGCAGCATTAAAGGGTGACGTACTCGTCACGAACACGAGTCAAGTCCGCAACACCTCCAAGAACGACTTGCTGGTCCTGTGCCGGAGCGGCGAGAACGGCACCGCACAGGGCGGATGCTGCCAGGAGCTTGCCTGCAATTCGGCCCGCCATTTTGATGCTGTTTCGACGCTGTCTGTTGCAAGATACGGTGGTGGAGAAGTGGTATCGCCAACGGTGGAGATATCCCGAGCCTTGGTGTAGATACGCTGCCTGCAAGCTTGCGTAATTCGTTGCAGAATCAATCGCAATGGCTTGCGTTGAAGAATCGACGCGGTTCTCCAACGGTTTCAAAGGGAGGTTCGGATGCGTGGTGGTGATGTCATGCGGGTGCCGTCTGGCGTGCTCTGTCTTTCCCCGCCCGGACCCCCTGTCGCCGGCAACAACACCCGCCGGTGCTTCCTGAACGGGGCCCGATCACCACACAACTTTATTTCAGCCACGAAAGTGCGGCTCTCGAATTGCGGTTTTTTCAATAATGAAATCAATTTATGATTGGCATTTGCCACATCTTTTTTACCTACCTAAACGGACCTTCGAGGCGTTGGTTGTGTGTTGTCCTAGGATTCATGCCCAGAACATCCCTGTATCACGTCCAATGGTTAGCGGAGTCACCAAAACTTGCTGCAATCTTCGCCGATTACCTACACGGCTTAACGAAACCTCAGGCTTTTGGTACAACACGACCGAATTGATTGAGAATGGTAAGAAATATGTAGTTGAATACCCTTTAAGTCCGTTGTAAAAAATATCAAATAGCCGAAGACAAGGGGGACAGAACTTCAATTAGGGCAGTCAAGGCATAAGCAGTAGAATTCCGAAGGACGTGGTACTAAAAACCGGCATGTCCCACTTTGCCTTTGTATTGTTAATTTCCACTCACTGTCAACTTATCATGGATAGCGATCCTCCGAGATACATCATCCTAGATGAGTTGCATCTTGACAGTCTTCACTGCCACCACTGCGGCAGTTGAACGGGTAAGCCCGGCGCAGCCCCAGTGATCGACATTCTGTATGTAAGTGCCTCACTGTTGTCCACAAGAGCTTTTTCATGAGTGGTCATCACTGGAAGTAAGCCTAGCTTGGGGCCAACCGCCGGCCGAACTGAGGAACTGATCATTTGATTGCTTCCCGCATTTCATGTGTCATCATCATCATAACATGCTATGCAGAAAGGGGCACACGCTGGCAAGGTGTGATGCTTAATGGGGCTCGGCTCTTGGCAAAGGTCCTTTTGCCTTTTTGTCACACAAGTCGGGCAAAGAACATTTTGATGCCACTTAAAGATTGGAAGTCTAGCATACAAAAGTTCCTATTTCCTAATTTAGCCCGAACGTCTCTTCGGAGCATTTAGCAGTATATTTGATAACGCCGACATCATGAACCATTCTGATGTATCAGCGAACTGTAAACCAACTACCTACACATTAATGTGAACATTCGCTGCCGTTGATCAGCATGGGCCCGAGCCGGAGCGACCCTCAGCCTTATCTGACATGCTTTTGTACCAAAAATACCAGCCTTCTGTGGTAGAGTTCACAGACTATTGACTAAAATTGTCGATCAATCCTTCAAGGCACAATTCTGCACTTTCATTTCTCGGGCACTGTCGAGCACTGAGCAGCTGATGGCCAGATGACACATGGCACCACAGACATGCAACGATGCCTTCAGCAGTTCACCGCCACCAGTCATGTAATTAGCCGCCTTATACTTTTGCCTGGTGTTCTTCATCTTTTGAACCCTAAAATCATTGCAGTCGGGCAACGTGCGTGATTGGCTGCCTTCAAAGCGTACGGGCTGTGGGTGGGTGGCTAGGCAGCCTTTGCCCGACGGGTTAGTTGTTCAGGGAGCATGATTGCGTTTACATCACGTCCCGAGTCGACATGGATGCACTGTCGACCAGTGCTTCAGCCCAAAACCTGGGGAGGAAGAGTACGTGCCGATCGGTCGCAGGGCTTGGGTAACCACAGCCCGCTCCTACAAACGGAGGCCGCGACGAAGAGTGGTTCGTCTGCGAAAAGACGGGAAGGTCCATGGAAACAAATTTTCGTTGGTCGAGAGGTTCACCGCGTCATGTTTCGCAAGCATGCAGGCAGCCGTGTGGTTCATTTCCTTCTAGAAATGGCAGTGCTGATGCGTTCCTTTCTTGGGTGTATCACTGGGGTTTGGGGGTCTTCTCCATCTCGTCTCATCTTTTTAACCTTCCTCCTCGCTCATTCTTAGAGACTTGACAGCCCTCGGATTCCTTGAGTAGCGTCTTTCTGTCTGGCTCTCCCAGCGTTGCATCAGAGCGGCAACATGTCCTCCAAGGTGGGCTCATCGTCGATTCCGTTAGCGGTACGGACTTCGTTTGTGCGATGTATCCAGAAGAGACTCTTCCGTATCTGTGCCGTTTGTACGATACTATTCCTTGGCGTAACGATACACCTTACTCGCGAGACCCTTCCTCAACACCATGCGCCGTTTGAAGCACCGGAAACGAAGCTCGTTGTCCATGGCGATGTCTTGGACGGTCTACCAGAGCCCGCAGAGGACTTACAACCATTCCCATACTCGCCAATGGTAGCAGACGACACTTCCGACAACAATGAGGAACATGCACCATGGCTTGCGGCCGTTATATCCACGGCTTCGGATTTTGAGCGTCGAATGCTCATCCGGTCAACTTGGATGAGACTCTATGAGGACGTTCCGTTCGATGGTCGGTTTGTAGTCTCCAATCCCGGGCCGCAGTGGATGGAAGTTGTCTCACGCGAGAATAACACGTTCGGCGACATGATTGTCCTTGATCATATTCAAGAAGACGATGTCACTGCGAATACGATAAAGACTCTCGAATTCTACAAGTGGCTTGTCAACAAAAGCCCAAAGTACGAGTTCGTCTCGAAGATGGACACCGACTTGTGGTTGAATGCCAGGGGATTCTGGGACCGGTTCCTTCAACCCAGGTTGTCGATGAATAATGAGAATGGACGCTTTGAGAGTACCATTAATCGGACCGTCATCGGAGAGCTGTACTACTCGAAGTACTGGGATCTCACGTTTCCCCACGGAGCCATGTACACGGTAACGTGGGATATGGTTGAGTTGCTGTCGTCACTTCAGGAGAAGTTCAAAGTCGTAACTGGAGAGGACATGGCTGTTGGAACACTCATGTTGAAGGGACGCGAGCGAGCGAGCTTCATCAACTTCAAAGGCTCGGAGAAGTTTGACTACGACGACCGTGATGCGCGACAGGACGGCTCAGCATGGGCAAGGAAACATACGCACCCGAATTCAATCGGCCACGCGCTGGTGGAGGACGATCCTATCGCCGTTCACCAACTCAAACATGAGGCATATTGGTTCAAGGTGGCGGATTGTTTTGATGAGGACGGGGTCAAATCGATGCCGCCGCAATCCAAGTACGAGACCCAAAGACCTATGTCGATGCGATGGCATGATTTCTGGTACTCGGTGGGCGTCTCGAGTCGGTATGAGTCGAGGTTTGATAAAATACCGGACTTTCTTTGGACGTTGGAAAACGGTGATTGGATATGCGATGACATTTGGAACTTGGGAAAGACCAAGACGGGGTTCGTTGAGGAGTAGTGACAGCCCATTTGTGAGCATTTTCAGCGACTCAGAGATACCATAATGGAGTTAGCTTGTTTTTCGTCGTTGCTTGCCAGTCTACGTATACATAGAGAATCAGACTGAGCTTGTAGCATATTTTACGAATACGTCAGGTTCGACATGAAGGCTCATCTTCTGCTTGATGCATCTAGCCCAGCGGCTCTCGGCCTTTGAAGACAACGTTATTGACGCAAGGGGTGAATGACGCTGACACAATCTTTGTTACCTAAGCTGGATAACGTTGAGGCTGATGAAAACGTTGGCTCGCTTACCCAAGTCCGCCGTAAGCACGATTCCCAATCGAAACTGGACTAGTCATGAAACCGACAGCCGTATAATCCTTCGGTCAAGTTGCGGATAGAATTCAGCCCGGCCTCCGTTGCTCTTCGACCCATTCATGTGTGATGGCGTCTTTTCTCAATCCACATGGACAAATATGTCCCGGATCGACGAAACCAGGCAGGGCTTAGCCGGAGCAACATAAAGCGCGACCCCGCAGATTCTTTTAGATAAAAGGATACGATGTTCTACACGAAACGCATTCATTTCAAATACTCTCAGCAGACAACCCGTTTATCTTGTATACCTATACCATGGCCTCGACAATCGTGCTCATCACGGGTGCAAACCGTGGCTTGGGTTTGGGCCTCCTCCAACGTTACCTTGCTTTACCGAACCACACTGTGATTGCGGCAAATCGTACCCTTTCGAATTCCAAAACTCTTGAAAGTTACTCAAAGGGCGAAGGAAGTCGGCTGGTTGTTGTCAAGATTGATGCGACCGTGGAGAAAGACGCCCATGACGCCGTGGCAGAGCTACAGAAAGATCATGGCATTGACCACCTCGACATTGTCATCGCTAACGCCGGCGTCTCTTCTGTCTGGCCAAGCGTCGCAGACCTCAAGATCTCAGATTTACAGGCCCACATGGAACCCAACGTCTATGGTGTCGTGTCACTTTTCCAGGCGACACGCCCGCTACTCAAGAAGTCATCAAGGGAGCCAATTTTCACGCTCATGGGATCCACTGCCGGCTGCTTGGAGTGAGTCTTAAAGCATTCCTTTAAATTGTGGTCATGGAAACTAATGCAGACGACAGAAATCAGCCGCCCATCACCAATGGTGCTTACGGGCCGTCGAAGGCAGCGGCAAATTGGTTCGGGATCAGGATCAATGCCGAGGAGGACTGGCTGAACGCTTTCGTCCTTTCTCCTGGCTGGGTGCAGACCGATTTGGGCAACGCCGGCGCGCGTTACTTTGGGCTGAAGGAGGCCTCTATCGGAGTCGACGAGTCCTGCGACGGCATGATGGAGGTTCTAGCGAACACGACAAAGGAGAAGCATGGAGGCAAAATGGTGATTTACAACGGAGAGACTTCTGGCTACTGAATACGTTCGAAAAGAAGCTTTTGGTGATAGAACTCGATATTCAGTTTTGAAAGACATGTTCGTGGTTATGTGAGACTTTGTCGAGGTGTCCATAGCGGGCCGATCGTCGAAGTACGAATCGACGCGGGTTAAAGGGGATAGCTTCAGTGCCGTCTCAAACCAGCCCAAAATTCGGATGGCTGTCTTCCGCACAATGAAGTCGGAAAAAAAGACCACAAGTTGCACCGACGGCCGGACTTGAGTGAAAACATCTCCCGGTATGCGGTTCGGACACGGACAGTTTTGCGGGAAATCTGCGGGTCCGGCGCGGGGCTCTAGCGGAAAACTTGCGGAAGCCATGCAGACCCCAGCAAGAAAAATTTCAGAAATCCCCGACAAGTCTGGCAAGGATATGAGGTGTTTTTTGACTCTTCCGCGACTCGCCAATTGGCTCAACCGCAACTAGCGACTTTGCAATCAAACGCAACCCCAATCTCCACACGCAAAATTCTTCAGCACACCACGACCGGTCTTCCGCCCACCACCCACACCGCCGCTTCACAAGCCACTCATCCGCCGCTCTCTTCAACAATCAATGGTTTCGTGGTGTAGTTGGTTATCACGTCAGTCTAACACACTGAAGGTCTCCGGTTCAAGTCCGGGCGAAATCATCCTTTGGGCGAATGGTTTAGTGGTATAATACTCGCTTAGCATGTGAGTGGTCCAGGGTTCGATTCCCTGTTCGTCCAGATTTTTGCCTGTAGAGACCCTGCATTGATGATCTCTGGTCGTTGCGTTGTTTTTGACGTATGGTCATGGCTGTTGAAGGTCATATGATACGGTGTGATGTGATGATTAGTTGTGATAGTGTGGCACTGCTTGTAATGAAGCACCTAGAGCGCACCTCTACCGTAGAGAGGAAGTGCGAGGGCTGCTTGCGGTTTTTTAATGTGTTTGGGTATTGTTATGCTAAGGTACACGCTGTGGGATCTAAAAGCGAAATAACAAGCCGAATGATGTTAAGAATGTTGAGAGCCTGATGTCGATGGCCCAGCTGCTAAAACTGAAGACTTACTTGCTCCCCCAGCTTAGCTTCTGTCTTGCTGTTGTACTCTATGTTCTCCGGATATTGACATTTGTGTGTTGATTATGCATGCATATACCTGCGACTCTTCAACTGGCGAGAGTGACATCTGCTTTCGGTGGCCAAGCTCTCATGAAATTCTACTTCATAATACTATTTGCGGGCTTTCCCGGTGCTGAAGACATCCCAAGGCATTCTCATTGCAGATCTGCCAATATTTGTGGCTGCCATCGATATGTCTCAGCCACGAGGCAGAAATCTGGGCTTACGTGCGTGGCAATAACACGACCAAGGGTGTACTGTCTTTGACAAATTGTTTGCTGTGTTACGCTTGTAATGACTGAGTACTTTACTTGTCCAACGAAGAGGTGTTCACACGTCATCACATCTCTCTCAGTGGCACTCACGATGGTGTCACCGTGTCATTGGTTTGCATCAACATATTAAATAGAAGTCGCGACTCGCAACGTCCGGGTTTGAACTCAGTTCTTTCAGCATCAGAGCTAAAAGTTGTCTTCGTATCAATATCTCCAACGTCATTATGTGTCTCCCGTTGCGCTCGAAAAAACACCGTATCGAAGATTCCTCCGAGAAACCCAACTCTGAGACTCGGCCTGCAAAGGTTCAGTACTGGGGCTCGATGCCAGGCCATAGTCATCTTGGAGGCGGAGCTCACCAGGCACAATTCTGCAACTCCATGGAACGGAGAGGTCGCCCGGCCCCGAGTGTTTACGGAGGACCCGTGGGGTTCTAGGACGCGGTCTGCGTCCAAAGAGGAGGATCATGGGTCACCTGCAGGAGGTTTCCGATGAGAAGATCGACAGGGTACGTCGCTGAGCTTGGTTCAATGTCTCAAATTCTGTTCTTCTCTCGCCCTAGGCCAGATGTGTCTTTCATTGCGCTCTAAGAAGCGCAACCCCGAGAGCTATTGCACTAAGCCTCGTCCTTCCGAAACGCCGCACTGGTGCACCATACCCATGGCCGGCTACTATTATCCTTCCAGCAGCGGGCAGAAGACAGCGTACTCTGACTTTGACGCTCGTATCGGCAGCCACGGACGTTCAAGTCAAAGAATGTGGGATTGGTGGGATTATCCCGGAGACAAGGGTTACTATCAAGGTCATGGGTTTGGGGGATCAACGGGAACTGGAGGAGATGGCGGTGGTAGTAACGGAGGGGATGGAGGTAGTGATGGAGGCGGTGCATGATGAATATTACTAGAGGGAACATGGTGTTACTAAGATGCGAGACGCAAAACCGATGCGCATGTTTTGGATAATGGCAATAAAAATAAGCCACATGCAATAGTTCTTTCCTTGCTCCGTAAAGCCAACATCAACAAGTTTTGTCGAGAAGTGTCGTCCAATTGAAACCAAAAGCTGGGGCACGATGCCCGGTTGTAGCCATCTCTACGACGGCCGACACCGCGATGAGTACAGCAGTCGCCTTTAACGCTCAAGTCGGGGCAATGGTGGGGGATTGACAT
Source organism: Colletotrichum sp. SAR 10_77 (assembly GCA_025330015.1). Taxonomy (NCBI): domain Eukaryota; kingdom Fungi; phylum Ascomycota; class Sordariomycetes; order Glomerellales; family Glomerellaceae; genus Colletotrichum; species Colletotrichum sp. SAR 10_77. The sequence goes on from JAKMWV010000081.1 coordinate 19,230, forward strand.
GCCGGCGCTGTTTCGGCTGTGGCTATACGAACTGCGGACATCGCCAGAAATCGTGCAAATACACAGAGTATGGATGACTTCAAAGCGTCTGGTAAGACTGTGATGGAACATAAGTCTTGTGTTCTCGTCGAGGAAATTTGCAAGAGGCCCAAGGTCCACAGGCGGGAGGCACGTAGATGGCCTACCCGGAGGGAAGAGAGGGTGTGTTATTCTGTGCATTACTCACTCCTCTTCGTCTGATGTTTCCCATCCATGGAATTTGAGTTTTCCTTCACCAAGATCAGAAAAGGCACTCATCGTCCTCGTCCCCCGCATCGGCCAACTTGACCCCAAACATTACCCTCCGCCGCTCAATCAAAACATCTTTTTACCTAAAGCATTGCGGACAACATGTCCGATACCGAGTCATAGCTCTTCAGCAACCTTAGAAAGAATCCATTACTGCATCTTCATAGTCAACATGTGCCTGCCATTACGCTTCAAGAAGCGTTTCTCCAGGAGATCTGGCGCCAGTTCGCCTCCCTCAGCGACACCATATTGGGGCTCTCTACCGAGGCCCGGCTATTACTATCCCTCGAGCGACGGCCAGGGCACAGCGTACTATGACCCCAGTGCCCAGCCTGGCGAGAGCAGAGAGGATGTTCGCGGTGTAGGCTACTACGGTGGTCATGGTTTTGGAGGAGGTGGAGGAACTACGGCCGGGAATGGGAAAAACGTCGGTGGGTACGGAGGGAGTGGCAGACTTAGACTTTTAGGGCGACAGGAAAGACTTAAATAAGAAGATATGGTAGCATGGCTCGATGGATGGTAACATCGAGGGTCTATTGAGGACAACCTATAACGATGGAACAAACGGCACAGGATAGCAGCTGCGTATGACAAGGAGAGGCGGAAGGGCCTTGGTGCAGGTACCTAATGAACAAGAAATCATCCATTCCTGAATAGTATGGAAAATATTCAAATCGGCCCCTGATGACAACATTATCAATGAAAATGATAATGCAGGAAAAGCGAAAGGCACGGCCGTGGGGTGGTATATCAACAGCCCCAAAAAAGTGCAGACGGGGTCTGGTACGATGAACCACAGACAAAAAGACTCATTCATCTACTGAGATCTTCCAGTCTATGAAGAGTAGATGAAATGAATCCTCCATATACTTGGACGCCTTCGTTCGCAAAGTGTCAATCACCCAGAGTGCAGGTCCCAAACGGCCACCCACTGTGACAGTCACACCGAACATGCATGATGACAGCCTTCTTGGCACGTCAGAGCTGCATGTACGCCACCTTTCCGGATGTTCTTGCATATTACCCTGGCTTACGCTGTTGGATTTTCCTCTTTTAGTACAATGTAGCGCCCTACTTTCTGCATTTGATAACCCCCCCGGGAAGAAGACGTTTGTAATGTCCTCTTCGTTTGCGGCAATGCCGGTATTCTCTCCGAATGCATGTGTCTCGTGTACCGCAGCTCGTTGAGACCATGGTCGCCCTGACCTAGACTTGTGTTCAGGTACGTGCTGATCCATTTGATCAAGTATATTCATTCCATCAGCCCTGGCAAAGTGGAACTGCAGCTCTTAGAGTGAGGCGATGACAGTTTGCTGGTTCCTCTAGTATCTGACGTTATGCTAAGGGTTAAAAGACGCGACTGTTCATTCTTCAAGAGCGATGTAGATGCCGGTGCAGGTACCGCCCAAGTGCTGAAGGTACCTACGCAACTGAGCAAGTGCCGGACAGGGGTCGCAGGCTGTGTGTGGCTTGATCGAGAGAACGATTTGTTGGAATCGTTGCCTTGCTCACGGGAATTGGACGGACATCCAACGATACCGGAAGCACAGCCTCAAATAATAGCATCTTATCAGATTTGATCTTATCTGCAGCTGCCCCTGTATTTTCAGTTCCATGACTCCATTCCCGCCAGGTCCATTGGGTGCAATGCCCTGTCGAGAGTGGATATCCCGAGGCAGGCTGAGCGGCGAAGCTCACTGTACCGGTGTATGAGGACCGATGAGCAGACCACTTCTGCCAGGCATCAGTTGCCTTTTCTCTTTCGCCTTGATGGGCAGCTTTTCGATACTGGTATATAGGTTACAGAAAGGAGTTTTCGAATAGAAAGGAGGATGTTCTACAAGGCAGTCTTGTGAAAAATATCTTGCTCCAATATGCCCGCCATGGATGTTAGAAAGTCTGGCCAATACAGCCCACCGAATCTCACCCAACCGAGGGTCGAAGAACCCCGAATTGACGACCATGTTGTTGAAGAAACGGTCTCTGAGGACTTGCCATCTAGCCTCAGCGAGAAGTACCCATCAGAGAACGAAAGCCCTGTCGATTCAAATGACTACGATTCACGATGCTTGGGCAGCGTTAATGAGAGCTCGTCAGAGCACAGCGCCCCGGAAGCATCGGAACTGCCTCCTAACGGCAGTCCTCATACGGGTATCCCCGGCCTGCATGAGGGAGCCCGGCAATCAGTTCTCTCACCCTGGCTTTCCGACATCTACCGTCTCTTGGTCTCCATCCTTCTCCTCGCCGCTATTTACGCAGTCCTCCTCTCACAAAATAATAAGCTTCAACGAGATTGGAACATCCACATCACCCTCAACTCCATCGCCAACATTCTCTCGACATTCTTGCGAGCGTCCATCGCGACCGTCGCCGCGGAGATCATCTGCCAAACACGCTGGACGTGGTTCTGGTCTGTCAGGTCATCAGACCCAGATCGCCGGATGTTGGATCTGCAGCACTTCACCAACGGCAGCAGAGATGCGTTTGCGGCCTTGCAGCTCGCGAAACTTGTCAAGTGGCGCAGCCCCTTGACGCTCATGGCGACCATCATCTTCGCAACATCCTTTGCGATTGGGCCTTTTGTCCAGCAGGCCATCAAGACCGTCGAGCGTACTGTGCCGGAGGCCGGGAAGCCTGCTAGTATTCCCATAGCACGGAACATCAGCGCCGAGCCTTACTTCCTCGGAGACTCCTCCGTTGTGCTGAAGGCGAGTACTGTCAACGCCTTACAAGCTGCTCTGTTGAACCCCCTTGGCATCAAAATCGTGCCAAATTGTCCCACGGGCAATTGCACTTTTACTGGGTTGAACTCGGGCGTGTCAATTGCTTCAATCGGGGAGATTACACATGCCTCTGCTGGAATATGTGCGGAGTGCACTGACGTCAGCTCTTTGATTGCAGCAACATTCGATGAGTCGACTAAGAATCTGTCTTTGCCTAACGGAATGGAGCTGTCCCTGTCTCAGGGGTATGAGACGGAAATGATCTTCCGACCGGGTGACCTTTCGTGGGCTGGCGGTAAGATGTCGGAAAATGCGCGCTCCCTCGCCGGCCTGGCGCTGTCTAACACGACTGTCCTCGCTGTAGAGAAAGCGAGCAGTAATGGGCATAATAAGTCTACTACCGACTCCTTGGCTTTGTCTTGCTCGTTCTACGCGTGCTTGCGAAGCTCCTCCGGCATGGTTCAGGGGACGGAGTTGAGGGAGGAACTTCTGTCCCAGGTTCCCATGCGCAAGCCTGTTTCCAATGATACTGCAGGTTATTCCGCTCCTCTTTCGCCCTGTTTGGAAGATGATAGAAACTTCACCGCGGAAGCTATTGCGGAGGGCCACGATCTGACCTCGTCATGGGCTCCCCAGAAATGCATCTACGGCATCTCAACGGTCCTCGCGACCAGACTTGGACCATTCTTAGATGATACGTACAACGCGACATGCCTCTGGTGCGAAGATCAACTCTGGCTTTCGGACATTTGGAGCATGGCCGACCGCTTCGCGGAGATTTCTACCGCTCTGACCAACCAGTTCCGACTGGGACTAGGTGATCCTGCAGGGTCTCAGGCAAATGTCGATGGCCAAGCCCTTCAGTATGTTGCATTCTTTGTCATTGACACGGACTGGCTCATTCTTCCTACTTTAGTGTTGGCTCTAGAGGCAATACTACTAGGGCTGATCATTGCGAGAAGCTGGAAGCTAAGGAGCGGTGAGAGCGTTTGGAAAAGCAGCGTGCTGCCGTTGATATACTACACAGACCGGTTCAGGGGAGATGAAAGTCATGAACTGAGTGAGCAGCAGGCATTGATGAGTACGAAAGAGATGGAAGACGGAGCCCGAGACACTCGCGTGCAGTTTTCTCGGGTTCGCAAGGAGGAAAGCAAGACCTTTCGACGGATCATTAGATAAGGTAACGTTGCGATCAGTTGGCTCCGGGATGCTCCAGGAAGACGGAGTCTGCCCCGCAACTCCGGCTCCGAGCGGGCACGGGCCCGCCGTGGCCCGGCCTTCATTTCTGGACTTTGATGGATTTGAATAGCTGTAGAAACAAAGCTCGTCTTTCATCCGTGTAATCCAAGAGAGTGAACCATCAAGCGACGTTCTTCATTAACGGCCAAATTTCTCGAAATGAGCGGGATCCGCCCGGAGTGCTGAATATGCTCTTACCCCCACACCCCTGCATCGGCCCCGTGCAGATCAGGGTCCAGAAACCCTCCCGCATCCACCACAGCCCACGCAACGCAACATGAGCATCATTCCCAACTCTCCCAGCATCTCAGTTCACCAACAACTGTCAAGCGCCGATGGTTTAGTGGTAAAATTCTCCGTTGCCATCCAGCAGCGTCGGGGAGCCGGGGGTTCGATTCCCCCTCGGCGCAATCTTTTGCTCTGGGCGTGAAATGGCCCGTAGTCATGTCTCCTTTTTTGGTAGGGGAGGGAGGATCTAGGGGATTGAGTAAACAGTGATGAAATATGAATGAATGCTATGTGTAACCCGCTTGGCAACCGGCTGATTAGAGAGACAGAAAGAGAGACATGTATGGTACAAGATGTACAAAGGAATGGCCACAACCTGAGGTTCGACGACACACCTTACGACCTCCCAGACGGCGCACTCGAACTCGACCTCCGCCTCTGGGTCCCCGGCCTCGCGTCGCCATTCACCCTCCCATTCAGCTGCCCCTTCGCCATCGCCTGCGACGCCGCAATCACAACCGTCTGGTCCGACCACAGCCCGACGCCGGGGTGTATCACATTAATCGTGTCCTCGCTCTCCTCCATCACAACCTGCGGGAACAGCGTCGCGCACACGTCCCCGGGGCCACCCGCCGCCAGCTTCGACCGCGCGCCGTACTCATCCCACATCCGCGGACGCTGGCCCTCGTCAATCTCCTCGATATCCTCGTCCTCGAGGTCCTCGCAGAGGACGAGCTGCTTGGAGCGCTGCAGCTCGGCCCACATCTTGACGCCGGCCTCGAAGAAGCGCGTGAGGCGCTGCTGAAGGGGCAGGTACTTAGTCGCGGGTACGAAGGCGCACAGCTCGCGGTAGACCTCGTCTTTCGCCTGGGCGGCGACGGCTTTCGCGGAGTCGTTGCGGTCGCAGGCGGCGAGAATCTGGCAGCGGAAGATGGTGGCGCGCTGGACGTCCTCGGAGAGGTACTCGAGGACGTCAGCGCCGGCGTGGTGGATGTCTTGCGGGAGGAAGAAGGGCTGGAAGATGTGGGAGCGGAGGAACTTTGCGATGACGGCCTGGGCGACGAGGCAGCGTAGGTCTGGGGTCGAGCCGGACTTGGGGATGGGGACGCGTTTGAGGTAGTCGAGCTGGTAGGGAAGGGAGACGGTGTTCTGGTTTCTGTTAGTGCTGTGATGTTTGGAGTTGGCGTGGTCGAGGGATGGGGCTTACCAGTGAGTTATCTGGTTCTTTGAAGAACTCGGTTACCAGGCCTCGGGATTCCTCGGCGAATGCGTCTATTTCACGGCGGCTGTGTTTCTATTAGCTCTTCGTCCATCGATCGTCATCGCGGTTTGACTTACAATCTGGCAAGCTCGCGGTCCTCGTAGTCGTGCAAGAGGTTGACCCCGACGTCCTTGTGCAGTTGGCGGAGTTCGCCGTCTAAGACGGTTAGTTCCGCTTCCCGCTGTTGAAGATCTGCCGCCAGGAGCGTCTTTTCTCTCGCCATCCTCTCCTTCTCGTCCGTCAGGGATTCGATCTGAGACGACGACTTTTCCGACAGCTGCTGCAGCTCCGCGACCCTCTGCCTCGCTGCCTCGGCCTCTTCCTCCTTCTTCTGAAGATCTTGCTGCGCATCCGCGAGCTTCTGGCCGGTGGCGGTGCTCTCGGCCTTCGTCTGGTTGTGGACGCCAACCCTCTCTTCGAAGCCTTCGATTAGGACACGGCGGGCCTCCTTTTCAGTTTCGAGCTCGGCCTTGAGCTGGCTAACTTTGGTGTCGGTCTCTTCCTGGATGAGTCTGACCTTGGTGTCTGCCTCTTCCTGGATCAATCGGACCTTTTCGTCGGCCTCTTTCTTGGTGAGCTCCACCTCCTGGTCCTTGGCAGTCAACGCGTCGTCCCTGTCCTTCTTGACGGCGTCGATCTCGTCGTTCTTCTCCTCGACTTCCATCCGTAACCTCTTTTCGCTCTCCATGAGCTTCTCGAGGTCGGGAAGGCCGCCGAGTTCCCTCTCCATGTTGTTTGCGGAAGAGACCATGTTGCGGATGGCTTCCAAGAGCTTCGAGCCCTTGAAAGCCCCTTTGCCATTGCCGTTCGTCATGCCGTTGGTGGCGGGCTTTGTCTTGGATTCTGCTGCCATCGTTGCGAGAGGGTTGGGGAAAGGTGCGTGATCAGAATAGTCTTTCTTTGATCGCACAGAGTTCCAAGAGAGGACATTATATGCCCTGGACTCATCACAGCAAAACCGAGCCCAACGCCGTCGCTGAAGACTCGCTTCATTGGCCGCCTCGAACGTATGTTGGCCCGGGTCACATCTCATGATTTGCCAATGTCGGAGGCCGACTGAGCGGATGGTGTGTTGTTCGCATGTGGTGGCGGCTCATTCGTCGAGCTCGCCTCGTTGGGCTTTCTGTCCAGTCGAGAACGGTTTCGGTTCGCCTCCTCGGGCATGGTCGCGCTACATCCGGGCTGCAAGTCTGTCTGGTGCGGGGTGGCCGGGACCGTAGCCGCCGGCGAGGCTGCGGGGCGCGACCGAGAACGGTTGGAGAAGACGGCGCATCGGAACATGTAAGAGTCGCTGGAAATAGCAGTTGTGGCAGGACGGGATATCTTATCGGGTAGCAATGGGCACACGACTGTCGACGGTCGCGTCAACCCAGTCGTCTTGTCAAGCGCCAACTGGCGCGCGCGGGGGAGAGGAACGTTGGGCAGACGCGGACGTGTCAGATTTAGGCGATTGCCCAACCTGTGCCCGAACGCCGATAACCGACTGCCCGCAAGTTGTCTAGGCGTAGCCATCAGGAAGCATCCGTCTCCTGTTCTCAAAGAGATACAAGAAGATCTCCTGTGGCTCCCCGCCCAACATTGGCAGTGGCATCGCGGCCTTTTCCGTAACCGCCCAACCATCCTTCTTGACCAGTTCCCACAGTCGATCTTCGTCAGCGTGGCGGACCTTCATCGCCACCAACACTCGAGTGACAATTGGTCTATCTTCAGCCATTGCATTGTTTTGCTTGTGAATAGCTGACCAAGTGTCAATCAGAGAAGGCAGCGCATCGGCGTTGTAGGTGCAGTCGCTCAAGACGATCAGATCCCAGTGCGTGTCTTCAACAAGTGGCCCGAACGAGCCGTCTCGGCCTTCATCCCAGTCAAGCTCTTCAAACTGCGGCTCGGTATATTTGCTTCTCGACAGTTCGATGTTGGAAAGAACTCGCTCCTCGGCTTCGGAGAGGTCCGTGATCACAAGTCGACCCTTTCTCGACATAGTCTCCCGGCCCAGCATATGAGCAAGTCCGAGACCAAAGATACCGACGCCACACCCAAGCTCGAGAATATTGACGGGTTTGTTGCCGAACAAGAGAGACTTGAGGGTTCTCATGCCCAAAGGATGACCTGCAGCCGTGCCAGAGTCGCCGTTGCAGAGCAACCACAGTCTCGAGACGACCATCATTCCAGCATCCCAGACGTGACGCGCGATGCTCTCGCCAATGTCCTCCTCTACCTCGATGTACGGATGGTGCTCACTCCCGAGCCGCAGGCGACGGAAACAGGTCGTCGGCGCACCGGGGGAATCCCCATATGCTTTGTAACCCTGGATCGGAACGTCGACATTCGCCCAGAGGGGCACAATCTTTCCATCCTCGCCGTTGAACCCAGCCATCGCGACATCCGCCGCAGTCTCCGCAGACAGCCCGGATCCAGCTGCGATATAGACCCTCACGGGAGTCTCGCCGGAAGGAAGGTTCCGCTCAGGCTTCAGGTGCTGGGCCGGGAAGTCTGCTTTCAGAACCCGCATGCCGGATGTCCACTGCAGCGTCTTCTCTCCCGCAAGAGTCATCGGGGCTGGCTTCTGCTTAGCGCTGCGAGGGTTCTCCCAGCCGAGAGCGACCTTGATCTTGACTGGCTCATCGTGAGCGAGGAACGAGTCGCCCAGATCGGTGGTGACGGTGAGTACCAGGTTCAGAGACCAGGGGTTCTTCTTTCCCTCCTGAAAGGTGAGTTTTGGGGCTCGGAGGAGCCGTATGTAATGCATTGGGCCTGTTCAGTCAACCTTTCGTGTTCCCGCTCTGGGCGTGGTGCATGAAGTCTTGTTGATGATACAGTGAAAACACAGTGGAAAACTCGGGGTCGGCTTAGTCATGCGCCCGGGACTGTCAAAGTCCCACAAAATCACCTTGGAGCTCATCTCAGCCGCCTGGGAACTCTCAGCACCATCTTTCCTCCTCGACAACTCCTTCACACGTCGTGAACCTATGCCACAGCAGCGCAACGATGAGGCCGATCCAGTGATCCCTCAGATCCACCACTGCCGGCCTGGAAGTACCTCAAACCGGAGGTCGCCGCGACCGGACGCAATGGAGAACAGCCCGCGCTACGGACGCCTCCGATAGCAGGAGGTCGGCGCCACTTCTTCGCCGTGATAAGCATCACGGCGTTAAAAACCACCGGCCAATCCACCTCGCGATTTCCCCGCCCAAGGGGTTTCCGGACCAAGACGAACTGCCTCAAGTTGACCTTCACAAACAGCACTAGGTGCCAACACATCTCGTCCACCCTAACTACCTAGCTTCAAACCAGCGAACACCGCGCACCATGGCCGACGAACCTCTTCCGCAACGCGACCCCAAAACCCTCCTCTCCGCTCTCCTAACCCTCACCGAAGCGCGCATCGTGCCCCTAACACAACGCGGCGTCTCGTCCGGCAGCAAGCTCTTCGGCGCCGCTATCCTCTCCTCGCAGACCCTCGAGCCCTACACCGTCGCGACCAACGACGAACGCACCTCCCCGCTTCTGCACGGCGAGATCAACTGCATCCAGCAGTTCTTCACAACCACCCACCCGGACCCGGCCACGCGCCCGTCGCCGCGGACCGACTGCCTCTTCTTCGCGACCCACGAGCCCTGCTCCCTCTGCCTCAGCGGCATCACCTGGTCCGGCTTCCGCGAGGTGTACTACCTCTTCACCTACGAGGACAGCCGCGACCTGTTCGCGATCCCGCACGACATCAACATCCTGCAGGAGGTGTTCCGCGTGCGGGCTGAGGGCGAGGGCGACGAGGCGCTCGCGCGGCGGGAACTGTACAACCGCACCAACAAGTTCTTCACGGCGCGGAGCGTGGCGGACCTGGTGAGGGAGCTGTCCGACGAGGGGGAGCAGGCGCACTGGACGGCCGAGGTGGAGCGTGTGAAGGGGCTGTATAACGCGTTGAGTGACACGTACCAGGAGGGCAAGAAGGCCGGCGCGGAGAGCTCGAGCGTGTGGAAGTGAGAAAGTAAGCGGCTGGCTTCATTCGTCAATGGCTGCGTTGGCAGGCTTATTTTGGAGCGGCGAGGCCGGCGGAGGCTGGGAATCGGCGCCGGTGACGCGCCGGTGACTCCAGCGGTTTGAGGGCCGGCGAGGCGGCTATTTTAGCCTACGCTTTGCGTCTATGCTGGCGGAGGCTGGCGTCTGTAGTCGCGATCTAAAGATAATGCCAGCACGGCATCTTTCTAGTTTGGTTCTCCCACACTAAACCGTTTTCTATGAACACCCCAAGATATGCCTGAATAGCAATTCTCCGAGTGTCAAAATTCTGATGTTGACCCTGCTCGGGTCGCCGAGCAGAGACCTACCTCCGTCGTGGCCCGGAAGGAACACTGCTGCAGAGATCAACATCGCATATAGCCCCCGGTGGCGGGGATTCCACACGCTCAGCCGGCCAAGAAGGCAGCGAGCGACGCGCAGAGTCCGAACCAGTAAGCACCTAGTTTACGTTTACTGAACCCCGAAGCTGGCATGCGGATGCGGCCGGTGAGCCAAACTCAACGCACTGTGCTGAAGAACCGGCGAGTTGTAAGGGCAGCGGATATGCATGGCGGGGTAAGCAAGGCCAGCACAGCGAACTGAATAGCGGGGTGTGGTTTGTGTTTCTCTCGTCCATTCGTCCCCGTCGTGAACGAGGTACATGACGAGGTACTTTGCTCCCCCACGCCCCTCCCTTGACGAGGTGCATCCGCCAGCCGTTGATTGGCCCGAATCGGGGGGATGGAGGGGGAAGAGCATCTTGGCCGTTTTCCCATGTGGGTTCTCTTGCGTGCAGAACAAGCGTCGCTCGGCGTGGAGCGCACGTTGTGCCCGCCGCGGTTGCGGTTACGGGGTGCGCCCGGGTCGATGGATTTGCCCGCCGCATCTGTACCATACCATACCAAGTTCCCTTTTTTTAACGAGTGGCATCGTCGTGGTCGGATCGGTCGGGAATGGCGCCTCGTCCCGAAGCTGAGGCGCGTTGGTTTGGATGAGCCACCGTACAAAGCCACCTTTGCTAGGTATGACGAGCTGACGAAATATTTCCTCAGCCCGTCTGTCGAGAAAATGCCACCACTACTGCTGCAGTGCGAGTATCTCAAATGTGGCCTTTCTGCAGACTGCGGCCTGGGTAGGTAATGAACTCCACGGGACACAGACGGACGAGGGTGAGGGGGCTCCGCCGTCGCACAGCACCTCATGCTCGTGGGCGGGCATATCTAGGGCAGAGGGCTTTTCTGGAGGAAGGTCTCCGGAGGCTGCCAATAGCATGCGCACCCGTCGCTTCGTTTGTTGTCGTTGTTGGTCATCCTCTTCCCCTCTCGGGTCTCGTCTCAGCAGCTAGCTACCCCTCTCTTCGTTGCATGCAGCAGCATCCGTGGCATCCCGGGCGGACAGGGAAGAAACGACGCAGCAGCCCACCGGCCGGCCGGCCAGACAAACAAACGCGGAGCGACAGGCGCGGGGACAGCGGCAAAAAGCCCTATCACGCGCTCCGTGAGTCCATTCCACAGACTGGTCACTCAGTCCACGGTGGACGATCTTTTTCTGGACGTTTCGTATGACCATGGTAGTGAGGACAGGGACTTGGTTCGGGATCACTGCGGCGCGGCCACGGCGGCTGTCGAAAGAGGCATCGCAAGCAGGGAAGCGTTGGCAATGTGGTCTGGTGGTGGTGGTGGTGTGCGGGTGACGACGCTGGGTGGACGCTGAGGAAAGGTGACTTTCACAAGATTGGACTGACAACTGACAGTTCGCGGGGTGGTCGAGTTGAGTTGAACGTGAACCCCTCCCACTGGGAACGGGCCGACACAGCACCTGGCAGCACGGGAACCGTCGAATGCCTGGGCTGGGTTCAGGGTTGGAGTTGGTGAAGACGGCACAGCTACGGCTGGACAGGGCCCTGGGCGTGTGCATCCGAGAAACAGTCAAGTCAACCCCAACCCGTTCGGGAATGCGCACGGGGGTTGCAGCGCAGTGGAAAATGACGCAAGGACAGACTGCCTGCGATGGGCTGGCACTGGCAGCACAGGACAGGGCCCAAAAATACCGTCGTGCGTTGGTGTTGGTGCTGTGCTGTGCCGCTGCTGCATGTTGTTAACACTCTTCTGCCTGCCGTGGGTTGCGTCCTGGTTCGTTTGCATGCTGCCTGGCTGCAGTCATTCCAACTCTTTTTCTGGAAGCCAGTGAACTTCTGCTTCCTAGATTGGCTTTGGGTATCAGCAGTGAGTAACACGGCAGCCGTGTTCCTGCGGTGCGAGGCGAGAGTGAGGTGAGAAGGCAGCAGAACCCCCAGCGGGTGGTCAGCTTACAGAGCAGAGCATGGTCGTGTTAAGGGCTGAGCTGCGAGACAACCCGACGGTGGTATTGCTGCCTCCAAGATAAGACTTCAGGTCTGTTTTTGGGGACATGGGGGTTGCGGTTGCATCTCCAGGTTGTGATGGCGGCTGGAGCCAGGCACCGAATCCTGTGTTGGTTGCTGAAGAAATGGAAAGGAAGGGATCCATGGCCATGATGTCAGTTGCTGTTTGACATGAACAGGAAACCAACCTGGCTGGAGGGGTTCTGAGTCCAGACGACGAACGAGGCGTTGGTCCCCTGCTTCCCCTCTTTCACCCCTCACTGCGTTTCGATCCATATCCACACCTTCAGCTTGAATCAGCAAGAGGTCCTATAGTCCAACGTATTTCCAGATTAGGAGTTCACTGCGATTTTAACTTGGCCAAAGGGCACAGCAAGGCTTTACTGCCGAGACGGGAGAGATCTTGACGGGCTCAGGGTTGACCTGCATTCCCTCGAAAAGTGCAAAAGTAAGCCATCCATGTTTGTTCACTGCGATCTTGGCCCACACATAGAACATAGCGGTAGCCCATCAAGACGACAGACAACCAGCCGGCCTTGTATTGCCCTGCACTGTGGGTGAATTGGATCATCAAACAGTGGCATGTAGTTTCTTACGGATCGCAACAGTCGTCACGATGGAACCTCCACACATCATTGCCCCGCCTCTGAAGGCCAATGGCGAGGTGCAACGCAATAGGCAATGGCGCACAAAATTGCGAAATGCCTCCTTTCGGACTTCACTGCGATTTTAACCCCCCAAGAAGGTTTAAAGGTCATGGGCATGCGATTTTACCCAACCGAGGCGTTCTGCCAGCCCCATCACAGGGAAGAAAGATGCCTGCGTACACTCTGACGGCTCAGATGACTCTTTCGACAGCCGTTGAAGGGAGTTATCAAACATTCAAGGGACCTGAACTAACACATCAGCCCCCATCACCAGCGGGAGGAGCGGCATCCTTCAAAATCCAAACTGATCGTTGCCCAAGACCCGACATCTCACCTCAAAGACAGGCTGTCACGCATCCAACATCCCACGGCCTCTGCCTCGTAAGGCTGCCATAGCCCCCCTTCCTCGTCCTCCCCTTCGGTGCTCCGTGCAAATTTGGCCCCCAATCGCAGCCCGTCACATCGCAACACAAGATGCTCACAACTCTCACAACGCCCCTCCATCACGGAAGCCCAATCACCACATCGCAAGCCACGGTAGCACCAAACCGCAGCCTGCTTCTGCTGCTGCTCGGAAGTACCTTGCACTTTCAGGCCTTAGGTTCGCATTTAGGAATCCCGTGCTGAGACATGCGGGCTTACCTGCGGCAACTGTAGCCTACCTTGCCTGCCACTCAACCCCAAAGACACAGAGCCAGAAGAAAACGTGGATGAACCCCCCGGACTGCCGCTGCAGGTCATGGCGGCCGTTGATTGGCGACCTTAGCGCTGACCCAAGGACGCCATGCCCGTGCATCACCACCAACACCACCACCACTTCTTCGTTCTCCCTCGGAATACCATCTCCAACCAGGTCCGGCCCTCGAGTGCCAGTCAGACAAACCACACCCCTTTCCCCAGCCTTGCGATATTTTTCTTCTTCCTCGTCGCGATGCAGCCACACTCAACTCGCCCAGAAGCCAAACGGCGCACCCAAAATCAATCTACCCGCTCATCTGCCCGCAGCGCCGCCTCCATCACAAGCTCGTCACACCGAAGCCCCCGGTCAGGACCTGGACGAGTGCTCCCACACCAAGACACCAACCAACTTCTTTCTGTCCTTCCGTCTTCCAATTGAGCAATGGTTTTCCATCACAAGGCTACTCTCCCCTGCCTAGCAGCACGTTTGTCAAACGCAGCCAACCACCTGTCTTGCGCGACAAACAGATTCACGCACTATTGTTTGTGACCACCAGCCAGCCAGCCTCCTCTCCGTTGCCGCCGCCGCCAAAATTGACCACAACCACCACCATCACCATCACCAACATGTGCCCCTTTTTCGTCACATCACAAAAAGACGCACCGGAAAGTCCATCCGCAAAAAAAGAAGCCACACCGAACCACCTGCGGTAGCACAACCGTCCGCCGCTGTTTCGTCTCGGAAGCCATCATCCACCCCAATTCACACGTCCCCAAAAGGAAACAAGGACACACGCTTCCATCAGCCGAGCCTCAAAAAAAGATGAGATCTGAGAATCACCCTCTCTCTCTCCCTTCCATCCATCACATCCATTCCCAGCCTCGTCTCATCGCACAGGTACGACCAAAGTCCCCTGACAAGGCACCCACGTTCTACGGCTACGCATCGACGACCACTGACTGCTGCATATGCCATCCGCCGGCCCCCTTCAAACCCTGCCATCCCAAAACGCAAAACCAACGCACGCACGCACGCACACTTGCCAACGGCCGCGGGCGAACGGGCAGAGAGCAAACAAACTTTCTTCCATCTGAACCACTGCAACCCAAAGAAACATGCAACCGTGCCAAAAGTAAACCGCTTGCTCACGTCCTGCCACCTGCTTGCTGCAAGCACACAGTCCCCCCAATCCCCCCCCTGTCCACAAGAAGACCCTGAACACACACACACAAGATTTCACCTCACTCACAAAAACGAAAAAAGTCGTTTCTCCCAAGCCCGTGCATGCAAGGGAGAAGAACTCATGGCATCACTCAGCAAGCTCAGACGTGCCGACAAGAATGCGGCTGATGTCTACCTGACCTGCCTCACCGCAGCCCGGGCGCCGGTCGAGTCAGGACCAAGACAAGACACCAGAACGACACCCCCCAAAACATAATCTCAAACTGGCTATTCTTCTTCCTCTCCTGTGAATCATGTCTTGCAGCCTGAAAAATGCCCACTGCCCAAAGAAGCCCGCCCCCATCCGAGGGAGTGAGGGCAGCGTCGTTGGGGTTCAAGACCAGGACTTGACTACAAATGTCTCTGACTATCATGTAAGAGAAGGAAAAGGTCTCAAGTTGGCCCGGCCACGAACAGCCCATGTGAAATGTGTCAAAAGAAGTGGTGGAAAAGCAGAAGCAACCAATCTGTGTTCATAGTCTATCTACGCTGTTTGTCTGACTGAAACATTGGACCAGTCAGTCGCAAGAGGCTCCCGTCGCAAAACATTCGTCCTCCTCCCTCCTCACGCTTCTCCTTGCGACGCGCAAACCCGCCGTCGCCGCCTGTCCCGCGCCCGACTATCCGCATCTTCCGCCATTGTCTTTACAATCGCGAACGGCGACGCTCGGAAATACACATTTACAAATCCATCCTCGTGATGTCCCGCCGCGCCGAGGGTTCGCATGAAATCCGCTCCCAAGGGTCCCCTGAACCCGACCCCCTCGCCTAAAGCTGCGTATGACCTCATTCTGGCATATCCACGCCGGGCCCCCCGCGCGAACGCGAACGCCGCACGGCCGCTCCCCGGCAGGCCCCGCTATCCGCGATCCGTCCACGGGTTCGTGAGGAGCTCGCTTCGCCAAAAAGCCCACGTGGATCGTGACTGATGATGACGTTGTTCCCGACCGGGGTCAACGGTCAATGCTTCACATTAGCGAGACGAGGGTCATGATGGCCTCATGCGAGAGCCGCAAAATTCTTCACAAGGGGCACAATGGTATGACGAAATATTTTGAATGATACTGTATCAGGTTTCTCAACTATCTCGCGGCTCCTCTTCCATCCACCGAGCCAAAGTAGCAAAAGGAAGGGGTATCTTATGCCAGCACTCTCCTCCGGTCTTCCTGCTCAAAAAATAAGAAAAGAAAATTGTCGACTCTTGCCAATGAATGGAGCCGCAAAAACTCGGGTAGTAAAGCGATGCGCCTCCAGCGCGGCCTGCTGCTGCTGCTCTGCTAACAATAAAACAAATAATTCTCAGAATCCTCGCGTGTCCCTGTCCGTCTAATAAAAAACAAATCGTGCTTTCGACCCCCCGGTAAATATTACATGGTGCTGTTCGTGTGCCTGATAAACAACGCAGCAAATAACAAAAAGTACTTCTCAAACTTTGAGCGCAGCGCTATCCCATGACTGGACCGTGGTCGCAGTCGCCCGTAAAATAAAATTCTCATGGTCGCAATCGAAAGCATGCTTTTGATGTTCCATCCCAAACACAGGTGCCCATGGTGTCATAGGCCGTGCGTGTTCGCGTAGTTCGTTCTCGTTCCGTCCCGTCGTTCGTCGACTCGGGACTCCAGCGTCGAGTGATCCGTAGGTATCTTGGGTATCGAAAGAAGAAAAGATCCTTGGTATGTATCCCCGATGCAATAACAGCTCGCGCCGTATTATGTTTATGGTGATAAGAGAGAAAGTCCAAATCCCTGGTGCGTAGATAGAGATGGAAAAGGAAATTCCCTGGGAAAATGAGATCCGGAAAACAAATTCCTAATCGTACAATCGGCAACTCCCTCCGTCGGTTCGATATTGGTTTTTTTGGTGTTTTCTGTAGTATGTGTGGGTCCATGTGTCCATGTGGGTAGTCCGGGTGTCCAGTGGAAGAATCCGTCCAGGAATGGGACAATAGACATAAGGAGACCAGGCAGAGTGTCCAAGGGGAGGTTTCTAAGCCGTGGGGTTGCGGAGGATCTCCTCACAGTTGGCATCGAATCTCAGGTTGAAAAGACGGACACCCTGCATGAAACGCTCGGTCTTGTCAAGCTCGCGCTCACGGCCGAAGAGAGTCTCGACGAACTCGACACCGGCGTTCTTGCCGAGGGAAGCACCCTTCTTGTTAGCCTTGAGCATGGGAGTCTCGCAAGTCTTGAGGAGCTTGCGGAGCTTGTCAGTCAGGCGCTCGCCCGAGTCAATGAAGTCATCGAGGATCTCCTTGTTCTCAGTGCTGCGGACGCGGTCAACAGTCTCATCCGCACGCTTGATCTTGCCTGCGAGCTGGATGAGAAGGAGCCAGAGCTCACCAGCCATGTCGGAGATGGGAGTGGCAGGGCCGTGGTGGAAGACAGTCCAGTCGTAGATCCACTTGCCAAGGGAGTTGGAGTCAAAGACACTGCCCAACAGGAGGATTGGCTCCTCGGTGGGATCCCAGTTCTTGAGCGAGTAACCAGGAGGGATCTTGTGCCTCTTGGCATCAGCATCGGTGGCCTGGCGAACAGGCGTGGGCTTCTTCTGCTGGGACGTGGGGCGAGTGGTAGAGGGTCTCTGCGGGACATTCGCCGAGGAGCGGCGGGCATGGGTGTTGGCCGGGGAGGGACGCGAGCGGGAAGAAGACTCGTAGGGGATGGCATCGCGCTCAATGTAAGTGAATCCGCCCTGCTTGGGATAGTGGTAATCAGTGGGATATCCTCGAGCGGCGTCTTCATAGAAATATGTGTCTTGAATGGAGTGTCTCTTGTTCCTCGACCGCGACTGTGCCGGCAAGACGTAGGTGCGTCCATCCATCTCGAAGAACTCGTCCTCGTCGGATTCGCCAAGGGGCGTGGAGGCCCGGACATAGACAAAGGAAGTTCGGCGCTCGCGCTTTGGTTGCGACGGAGTGGCCCATGAATGCTTGCGCGAATGATGACCACTACTCACATTTGCCGTGGCATAATGGCCATCGCTCGTGTACCGCGGCGAAGCCGTCGGGGGACGAGGACTGTACTCGCTGAAGCCGGAGCTGGCGTTGCGGAAGTGGGCGCGGGTCGCCGGTCTCTGGGGAGTGGCGCCAGAGTAGTAGTAGGATGCGTGACCCCTGGGAGAGGGAGTGGGCGTTGCCGACTGGAATCGTTCCCGGGAGTAGTAGTACTCCTCGCCGGGAGTGGAACCGGGGTAGGGTGATGTGTAGTTGGCCATGATGTCTGGTGTTGGCCTGTCTCTTGCGACGTCTGTTCGGTGGCGTCCAAAGTTCGTCGTCTCAAATCTTCAGCGTCTCCTGCTGCGTCGTCCTCTTGCTAACTCTTGAAGTCGTTTCCTCCAAAATTCGGTTGGTGTGATGCGGATGTGTGATTCCAGGGCCAGGTGTCGCGCCGGTGTCGAGGCACGAAAGAAGGTGAAGCAAGTCACCTTGGTATGCGGTCGGATGATAGAGGAGAGGGAAATTGTCTTCTGTGACCGAACATGACCAGGTTGTATAACTGCTTCGGGTTACCCTCGATGACCAAGGATAGGATCCAGATTACCGAGCGGAGCGAGAATCTTCTCGGTCTCGGTAGAGCGTGCTAGAAGATGCTGGTTGCTTCGAAGGCTCGCCAGCAAATCAAACGATGACGTTGATGAGGGACTGGAGTTGGGTTGCGGCTGAATGATCAAAGATTGAAGTGATTGGCAAAAGCCAAAAATGTGAGAAGAGAGGAGAAAGCCCAAGAGGATGGTGAGGGTGCGGCCTATTTAATTATTCCCACGCAGGTTTTGTGTGTGAGGAGAAGGGTGAGAGGAGTCCACCGGTGACCCAAGGGGGGTGGTGCTCGCGGTGGAACTGGAAGGGGGACAAGGGGGTGTGGTGTGGACTTTGCTAAGGTAGCGGCGGAGCCCAGGGAAGTTGCTCCCTAGAACCTTGCTGCAGGACAGGACAGGGGTGGCAGAGGTGGCTGGCTCTAGCGTGCGAGGACACGGAACCTGGGCCCAATTTAGGCCACTCCACTCTGGGATTTTGGAAGGGGGACACAGACTGAAGGTGTCCAAGGGGGGGAGGGTGGTGATAGAAACAAGTACTCGTAGCAAGCTGGCTTCGTATCTCTCTCTTCCAGCCGTCGTGCAGCGCTGAGCATTACTCACACCTGCGGGAGGTCTGGATGAGCCACACAGCGTACAGTGCCAGCTTGTCGTCGCAAACACTGCCAGTGAACGGCTGCGTGAGAGGTGAGTCTCTCTCTTCGGTCCAACACCAATCGCCGGCCCGTCGTCTGTAGTTGCGATGCTGTTCGTGCGCCCACAGCGAATCCAACGCCAGCAAACTGCGACTCAGCCCGTTATGTCCGTGGTTCAGCTTGGAGGATGCACCAATGCGTGGACAACTCAGGGTTCTTCTTCTGGCGATGATGCGTGATGACTCTTGTCGCTCTGAGCCTGCTCCCGGTCCAAATCTTTTGGAATCCGCCTCAGTCCGGCGCAGCAAGTCAGTGTCAATCAGCGCGCACTGCTCGACTGAGAGCAATAGGGGTCGCGCTGAGGCGATGACGCTGACTCGACAAGATGCCTTGTAGTCGGGGCACAGCGGCGCCAGGCACGTCTGCGAAAATAAAGAGAGGCCGCGAAGAATGCTGTTGTCGTCGCCGTGTTGGCCGCCTCTGTTTGTCCACAGGCAACTGGCTTGCGCGATGCTGGCACTCGCGCCGCACCTCTTTTTGATTGCTTTTTTCTATTGTTCGTCGCTGAGTGTGACACACAATCTTGTCATCTCCCCTCTAGTGTTTCGGGGGACGCGGCTTCTGTGTCAATCTCAACCTTCCTTCTTGGTCGAAACAAGTGGAATGGCGTGAAGCCGTAGATCGATATTCACACGTCGACGCCAAAATCGCCCACACCTGTATCAAAATCCGGTGTCTGCCCTGAACTCTGGCTCCCGATGGACCTGACGGCAGGGAACACTCGAGAAAATCGACCCTGGCCGTGCTGGAGAACCAAAAAGTCAGGACTGGGAGGCCTTGTCGTTTCAATGAGTCGACGCCAACGTCCGTGGGATCCCGGCTGGAGCTCCTAGTCGCCGCCCAAAAGTGCTGGTGAAAAAAAAATAACCCCAGAGATGCAATCCCAGTGATCCTAGTGATTTCAGGCGCTGCCGTGTGTAAAAATTTGCCGGTTGTTTGGTAAGCGAAATTGGCTGCTCGCACGAACAGGCGTGGAAATAATTGGATTTGGATATGGCCTCCCCAAAAAAGCACTCCAACGGTGCGGCAGCGGGATCTCACCGGGGCCCAGTGCCGCTCGAGCGTCCCAGTGAAAATTTTTCTCTCTGCTCTACCCCCTGGCGTAACGTGGCTGGCCGCTGTCTGGTCCTTGATTATCGAGCAGGGTAGCAATTGTTGGGAGCTTGGGATTCCTCGAGTGAATCATACGGTGTCAAGGTGAAGGCCACCGAAACACGAGCCCACCCTGCCGGCGACGATTTTGGTAGGTCGGACAAGGCTAGAGAAAACTGTACGGTGCGATTGGCATGAAGATGATTTCGTGGCCTGTCGCCGCAATATCGACAGAGATTCCTCAGGGATGGGGAGGATCAATAGGGAAGGTGTGCGACAATGGTTGGGGCGAGAAGAATCCAGATGCGCTCCGTGAAGAGTCAGAGGAATGGCTCCGATTGTTGTTTTGGGCTGAATGTTGGTGTTGGTGCTGGTGTTGTTGGTGGTGGTGGTTCTTCGTCGTGCTTCTTGTCGTGGCCCAGGTGCTGCCTGCTCGCGCCCTTCCGTGCGTCCTCGGTGAGGCTGCTTAGCCTTGACAGCGATAGAGAGAGCTAGGAGGAAGCAGTCTGGCGAATCCCGGTCTGAGTTGCAGGGACGGATAGGTCGAATTTTTTTCCCCCTTGCCCCTTGCTTTTCGTCCCTTGGGTTTGCAAATGTGGTTGGAAACCCCCCTGGCAGGCGTTGAGGCGTAGTCGGAGCCTCGGTCCTATGGCAGATGAGATGTGCCGTCCCTTGGAAATGAGCAGCTGGCAGCTTCGGTCCGTGGAATTGTTCGACTGCGGAATGCGACAGGAACGATTGCGCCAAGAGCTGCGCGGCGGGAAGACGAGCTGGGGGTTTGGAGGTGCAGCCAGATAGGCTTGGTAACACCGGATCACAAGGAAAGGATTGCGACCAGCCGCGCCAGGGAGAGTGCAGCCGGGCGATTGATCCGGAGGAGGTTGGTGATGCGATAGACTTGTTCGCGGTGGTGTGACGAGTCCTGTGCTTTGTTTTATAGGCGGCTGGCTGGTTGGTAGGTCCGGCAGAGGTGACTCCCAGAGGCAGGCCGCGACGATGTTTGCCTGGTAGTGTTGGGTGTAAGTGGCAGGCCGCGATGCGATGACGAAGCCGACAGCTTGAGGCAAGATGCAAGAGGACGAAAAGGCAGGAGGAGACGACGAAGCGGGGCTGGGAGTCAGAGGCCCTTTAATGATATGGGTGCATGATACAAGACACAGGGAAGGAAACAGTAAGGAAGAAATGGGAAAGGTGCAAGAAGCAAGAGGCCAGAGCAGGCCCAGGCGTCTTGCATGCAGGCGTGATCACGTTGGAGGGGTTGGCGATGACGAGCGTCACCATTCACGATGGAAGGGATGGGATAATGCGCGAGATATGGGAGATGCGATATAAGTGCTCACACCCTCCCAGCGAGACCGGTGAAGATGAGAGGCTCAAAACGTGACTGCGCAAGTGATAGGTGCCCAGTGTGCACACCCTCAGTCTGTCTCCTCCAACGTGAATAATCAAGTGACTGAGCAATAAGCGCCTGCGATAGTGACGATGCGGCAGTTCACGGGCTTGAGTGGAGGAGTTCGCCCATCACATGGCCACATGCACCCTCAAACGCGGGGTGACGGGTAGCGGAACCTGCAGGTGAGTGGCAGCGGGCAGAGAGGGGCCCTCGGTGGCCGCCGTGGCCCAGCCATCCCTCTCCATCCACGGTGACCGGAGTGGGCAGCAGGTGAGCGTGGTGAGCCGGGCGAGCCCAAGCCCGATAGCCCGGTGTGGCAGAGGGAGGGGAAGGTGAGGGGGACGAGAAGCAGCATTGATTCGCCATTAATTCTTCACTTTATCCAGCAATGGGGGAAAGTGCATTTTGATTGAAGGTTGCTGACGTGCTTTCCTCGGTACCTACCTTACCTACCTCAGGCTGCTGCAAGTCGCCACCTGATAAGGTAAACTCGGGACGTGGCTTCTTCGCTGGGAAAAGAGGCATCCAATGGCAGGAGGGCCCGGTCCGACATGGGAAAGAGGAAGGAGGAAGGGAGGGGACCTTCCAGATGAGAAACGACATGACGGAATGCAGTGTGGTGCGTGCTCAATCCCATCTTCTGTCTGCTTCTTTGCAACGCGCTCCCCTTCCACGAATCAGAGTTTGGCATCAGCACCATGGGTAACTCCCGTCTGTTGCGCAAGGACTTCTGCAAGCCCGCGATGGAATTGCACTTTCCAACGCACGTCACCCGCTCGTCCGCACCGCACCTCTCGTCTGTCTGTCTGCCTGCATCATCCCGACTCTGTGCTGCTGCTCGGGTACTGGCAGGCAATAGCAGTCTTCGGACGGTCGCCCACAATGCAGACCCCTGCATTAGATTGAGGCCAACCGCTGGGATGAACCCGAACGCAACGACAATTCCAACGTCAATCTATCACTTTTATTGGCATGCCCGTCTCCAGTGCGTATGCAGCCCTTTTTGCCTCCTCCTGTCCATCATCGGTGATCAACTAATTAAGTGTATACCTAGTACATAGCTCCAATGTCGCCGCGCCTCTGACTCCAGTCCAGCGCTTTCCATTCGCCTCCAGCAATTCTCCTCCGCAAGCTCAGCTACGACCTCCGTCCATTACGACGCGCTACAGCCTACCACGCTTCCATGTTGTAT
Organism: Colletotrichum sp. SAR 10_77; assembly: GCA_025330015.1. NCBI lineage: Eukaryota > Fungi > Ascomycota > Sordariomycetes > Glomerellales > Glomerellaceae > Colletotrichum > Colletotrichum sp. SAR 10_77. The sequence continues at coordinate 41,777 of JAKMWV010000081.1, forward strand.
TAGCCCGGGTCATCACCATCCAATGACTCGATCGCCGAGAGGAAAGAAGCCTACCGACGGGACGGAAGCACGGCGGCGGCGGCACCGGCCAGGGCATCGAAGCTGAGGTGGAGCCCATCATCGCCCCGCATGGTCGAATGGGATGGATTCCATGCCCATGGCCATGACCTCAGCCTGAGGTGCTCCGACTGAACCAGTGAACGTTTCCCAGTGGTCCAGGCCGACCCTCTTTTTCCGCGCGACTCCCCAGTCATCGTCGTAGTCGGCACACTCTTTTTTCCTTCCTTGGCCCGCCGTCTGGAGTCAAGCCCACAACTTTGGAGGACCGGATGAACTGGCCTGTCTTCCCCGTCCTCGTTGCCCCTCCGCCATCCAGTGCCACCGACGACTCTGCCATTCCGCCGTTATTTGTAGCGCATTTCGATCTTGGGGTTGCTTGTCGCTTGCCCTTATCCAGCAAACTATCGCGCCACTCGTCCTCAATGGCTTTTTTTTTTTTTTACCGGCCACCAACGCGTTTTCACGCTTCAACTGTTACGTGGCCACCTAGCCTCGATGCGCCCACCTCCATCGGTGACCGACCATGGACCACGGTGTACGGTGTGAGCTCGGTCAAAAGATTCCTCCCATTGCGACAAGCACCGTCTTCCAGGGGGGTGGGAAAAGGGGGCATGTTGGTGGAGACGCCGGCGATGGCCTTGTCTCACCTTGGCTGGCTCCCTGCACACCGGGCAGCGCACCCATCTGCTTGCTCTCGGGCCTGGCATTTGTGACCGGCATCTTCAATTTCAACCACATTCATTGGCCTCTCACCTTGGATCCTCGTTTGTTTTTATTGTTGCAGCTCATTTCGCTGGCGAGGCAATCCGTGAGCAGAAGGCAGTGCACCAAGACCCTGGTCTTTGCGGCCCAAGCAGTTCGCAACCCAAGCATTGGGTGCCAATAATGGAGTTCGCCATTTACGAGCTGTGAGATGCTCGCCGCTCATGGCAGAGCGCTGGCCTCGTGTTCGTGACACCGTCCTGGTCAAACTATTTACACTCGTCCCAGGGGTCTCCTGGGAAAACGCCGCCGAGCGTTGAACTGACTTTCCGCTCGCGGTATCGAGTAAGTGGGAAGAATTGAAAGTCTTGAGCCACGCAAGAGGAAACAACTGCGATTGAAATGTTCCCCCTGCAGGAGCCTTCTGACCAAAAACGAGCGCTGCAAGGGATTGGTCCGACGTCGACGCCCGTCAGCCGGTCCCGAACAACACTTCGCGACAGGCTTTGCTCCCTTCAGCTCATGCAGCCACTCAAGAAAGACATTGTTTGCTCTCCTGCACTGTTCAGCCAGGCGCCTGCAGCAAAGCGAGGGGTCACCATCTGGACCTTGCGAGCCCAGACTCCAAGTAGACCCGCGCTGCGATGCGCGCAATGGACAGGCGGCCTGTGATCGCAGCTGCAACAGCGATTTGAACCCCTGGAATGCCCATGTGGTCTTTTGCCCGATACGCATCACAGGAGTGTAGAGCAGCGCATGCCACCTATGCGCCGGCTCAAGTCTCATTCTACGGTGTCTACTTCACCCAACTAACTTTTCGGCCGCGTCTCATCCAAGACCTAATATGCAGTGCCGTTGTTGTGGCTCGGCCTGGTCTGGAGGCTCACGGACGGAATGAGTCGCGTCGTGTCTGTCGTGTCTCGCATGGGCAGCAGCCTCATGTCTCGGCCGACGTCTGTTTTTCCCGTCTCATACACTTCGTTCGGCCTGTGCCTGCCGTCGCATTTTTTTTATCGTCTGGATAAACATTCAGGGACCGTCCGAGAGCGGGCGACAGGGAAAGTCAATCCTGAAGAACATTCCTCGACGAACTACCATCGACTCACCTTGGAGGAGTCGACGTCGCGTTGACTCTGTTTCGTTCCTCACCGACGGCCGCTTGACTTTCTTGTTTCGCAATCACTGACCGAGATGGATCAACGCCTTCTGCAACGCCGCACCAGCCATACTTGGCTCCGTACAGTATTTCGGCACGGCCATCGTCTTGTCGAATCTGCTGGGTGATCTGTACTGTGGTACACTCACTGCTACGGGTCGCTCCATCGAGAGACAAGCGTTGATGTTGTTGGGGCCGCTCCGGATACGGACCAGATGGGAAAACACCACGGTCCAAACTTCACCACAGGCTCGAGGTTCCCAAATCGCACACCCCCTTCCCTGTCCCCTGCAGTGCAGAGACGAGATAGCGTCACATAGGCAGCGATTCCTAGCGTCCCGGGTGGATTGAGTCTTTGAAGCTCCCCTGTCCCCGACTCCTTGCCCGTACCGCTGCGCTGCACTGCTGCAGTTGGTGTTGGCTCCACACCGGTCCAGCGTCTCCCGTCTCCAACATCCGGCGCTCAGCATGTCCTTGACACTGGCGTTCCCCCCTCATATCCTTGCTCTCTGTCTTTCCTCCCCGGCTCTGAGTCCACTCCCAACCCAGCAATCTGGCTGCCGCGCGCGCATGGCTCTGGCGCAAGCTTGTGAATACAGGGCTTCAGTGCGGTCCTGTCTCTCGCTTGGTTCGCTTGCTTCATCCCACCACAAAAAAAGTTTTCTTGATTGTTTTTCTAGAACACAGGTCCCCTTCACCGTGGATCGCAAGTTTCGGTCAGAGAAGCAGGGCTTGGACCGCTCGTCTGTGAGGCGGGCAGTCTGTCTGTCGGTCTGTCTGCCTGTACACACAATGGCGTCCTGTCTCCCTGCGTGTTGTTATTGTTGTCAATGTTGATCCTAGTCGGTCAACGATATTGTTGGAAAGTTATGTGTGTGTGCGTGTGCGTCAACACCCATGGCTCTCGTCAAGAGCCCTGCGCCCAAGCGGCAGGTTGCGCCAAATGTTCCGTCTGTGTGTGGTGTGTGTAGCAATTTGCTTTTCCTGGCGTCGATGTGAAAAATTTTCGCATCTCTCACCGAGGCAGAGGGCTCATCTCATTTCGTTTCGCGGCACTCCTCATTCAGTGTCATTCCCCCTCATGCCAGACATACCACACCATATCATGTTGCGCCGGACACGGCAAGGTCAGCGCACAGTGACTCATAGCAACGCAGGCTGAACCAAGCAGAAGCAAAGAAAGGCGCGCCATCGACTGTAGCTGCGTAAGGTGTATGAACCTTTGCGAGCGCGAGGTGTGCGGTGTAGCGGCCATGATGCGCACCGCCGGGTTTTCCTCATGCCTTTCGTCCCAACTTCCAACGACTCCAGCTGCACTGCTGTCCAACGCCCAAAGCGAATCGAGTGTTTGGTGCGTCTCGACCGGGCCCTATTAGACCCTTTCGGACCCCCTTCCTAAGGCCAGAGATGGGCGGCTTTCCCTCTTGATTGGGTGTGAGCGAACACGTCGCCCGACGCTCAGCCAGAAGTTGCTTCCTCTTGCTCCGGCGCGACGAGTCCTCGGGCCAGTCATGACGGGCGGCCAGGGCCGTTGGAGGGGGCCGCTAACGCACCACGAGGGCCGCATCCGCATCCCTAATCCTGCGGCCGGGGGCTCAGGGGTCCCACTGCATTTGCATTCTGTCTGCCGGGTGTACACCTCGCAGGGGGGTCTAAAAAGCAGGTAGGGGGCTGTGGCAGTGCTAGAAGAATATATCTTCTAAGCTATATAAGTATAACTTTCCCTTTATAGTTTACTCTACTATATCTAAACTATCCTTAAGTTATACTTATATCTAAATAAAATAAAGGTTATATTATAGTAGGATATAATTATAATAGATATTAATAATAGAATTATATTATCTTAAGTATATATTATATATATATTATAACTAATAGTTTATAAGAAAATACTTATTACTTTTTCTCTTTTATATAATAGAGATATACTATATATATATAGAACTTATTCCTTATATATATTATTCTTAAGCTAAATATCTCTAATATTTTAACTTTATTCTTTTTAAAAATCTATATATAATAAACTCTCTATTAACTTTAATTAATTTTATTAGCTTTTTAGCTATATTTATAAATAATAATCTATTTTTTGACTTTAATATTTTTTTTATTTTAAATAATATTAAATAATAAAAAGAAAAATAGAGATAACTTAAGTAGAATAATTTTATTATAAGTTTAACTTATTATATTACTTATTAACTTAATATTTAAACTTATTAGTATAGTAATTTATTTAAAAATAATATATAAAATAAAAGAGGTATATTTTATAAAATAAGTTTAACTAAAATAAGTTTCTTTTTAATTTATATTATTTATATACTCTATATATACTAAATATATATATAAAATATAGTTAAAACTTAAAGTATTTTTATAGCTTAAAGTAGAAACTATTAAGTTATTATATATATTATATATAACTATTTTATTACTTTAATATATTTTAAGACTTATTTTAATAAAGTTTTTTATTATATTTCTTATAATATTTAAGATAGAAACTTTTTATATTCTTATATATAGAAGCTTATTCTAAATATTATTTAAACTATTTAGTATTTAAACTATAGAAACTTTAAGATTATAAAGAGTTTATATTTAATTTTAAAGTAAGTTTAGTCTCTATATATATTAAGTATATATTTATATTATTTTAGATTTAAGAAAGATATAAATTAAGTTTAGTATTAATTTTATTAATATAATAGTATTAAGTATTATAAGTTTATATATTTTTTAGTTATAACTTTAAATATAGTATAAAATAAAGAGAACTTTATTAAAACGTTATAAGAACTATATATTATAAAAAGTATTTATAAAACTTCTAAATTAATTATAAATAAGTTAATTAAATATATATAAAAATTAATATTTACTTTCTATATATACTATATATATATTAATAATATAGCTAGCTTCTATATAGCTTTTTAGTATAAATAGTAGAGGTATCTTAATAGCTTTTATATTTAAAAGCTATAGTTTTTATTTTAGAAATCTAAAAAAACCTATTAATATTAGATATTTTAGATATTTAAATAGTATAGTATAAATATTATTTTTATACCTTTTTAATATAAGCTAAATATATATATATTTTAGGTCTTTTATATTAATTACTTAAAACTAAGCTTTTTAAAGCTATAGTATTTTACTTATAATATACTTATTAAGTAAAATAGAGTTAATATTAAGTATTTTTATAATATAATTAAAATAAATAGTTAATATAAAGTTAAGATAGATTATATATATATTAGAAATATAGAAGTAAGCTATTAAAGCTATAATAAGTAATAAATATAAAGTATTATCTATATATACTTACTATATATTAAACTTCTCTTATTTTTAAAGTAATAATAAAATAAATATATTACTATATAGAGTTAAGTTTAACTTCTATATACTTCTTAACTTTACTAAGTTTTTATTTATTTTTCTCTTTATATATAGTATATATATATATATTCTACTCTCTTTTTTATAGCTATTTTTATATTTTATAAATAAAGTAGTTTTTAGTTTCTTAAATAAGCTTAATATTACTACTCTTTTTATATATATACTTCTTATATTTTTAGTATATACTAAATATAAGCTAACTCTATTTATAAGTAAACTTCTTCTCTATTTAAGTATATACTAAATTTATAACTAATTTAAAGTTAACTTACTTTAAGTAATAAGTATAATATTTAATAATAAGAATAAAGTAGCTATCTTCTTATAGAGAGCTTATCTTTTATAGTTTCTAGTTAGAAACTTATATATAAGTTAGTTTATCCTTTATATATATTATATATAAGCTAACTATATATAGAGGTTCTATATAAGTTTACTTTTAATAAAGTAAAGTTTATATAAAAGTAATAGATTTATAAAGTTTAATAGCTTCTAAGTAGGGATTTCTATATTATCTATATAGTATAAGTATATATATATATATTTTAGAAAGTATAATATTTTAAAATTAATATATTATTTAAGATAGTATAAAGAGATATAAACCTATTTAAAGTTTATAAGTAGTAAAAAAAGTTATAATATATATATTATATATATATTATATATATAATATACTTACTAACTTTATACTCTATAGATCTTAAGTTATATATTTATATCTAAATAAATATAGATTTATAAGAGAGCTATATTATTCTCTTTAAGTATATTTTTACTTAAATTAAAGTAATCTTTAGCTTTTTAGTTTAATAGGTATATATATATCTTATAACTTATAATATAGTATATATTATTATAACTAATATAAATATAAAGTAGGTTTATAATAAGTATATACTTTATAGATATACTATATATACTAATATTATATTAATATTAAGCTTTAGTAATTATTTATATAAATAAGACTTATTATAGATTACTAAAAAGTATTTATAATATTTACTTATATTCTATAAAGTATATATTCTCTAAAATTAATAAAAAAGGTATTTAAATTATTTTACTACTTTAGAACTATTTAAGCTTTAAGAAGTAAAAGATAAATAAGAATATCTTTAGTATATATAGAGTATATATAAGATTTAGCTTAATATTAAGTTTTAGTTTACTAAGAAGAAGAAGAGATAGATTATAACTACTTTTATTTAATCTTTTAATAAAATACTAACTTAGTAATAGACTTTTATATAGAAGTATATTAACTTTATAAAGTTAAGTTATATTTAAGATAACTTTATTATTAGTTAAAATTAACTTTTATTTTAAGTTATATTAAAGTAAATATATTTTTTATTAATATATTATATATATTAAAATAAGCTTAAAACTAAGTATATTATATTTTAAGCTATCTCTTAATAGTAACTATATTTAAGTTAAAGCTTATATATATAGAGGGATAACTTAAAGTTAATATATATTATAAAAAGCTTTTAGTAAATATATTAATATTAGTAATAATATATATAATACTATAAAAAACACCTATATATCCTTTATAACTTATTTAACTTTTTAGACTTATTAATATTAAGTTTAATACTTAAGTTAAATATATAGAATATAATCTTAATTTAGGAATTACTTAAATAAAGTATATAGTTAGTATATACTCTACTTAAGTATAATATACTCTTTCTATTATTACTATTTACTCTCTATTTATATTAATATTAAGTTAGAGATATATAAGATTTAAATATAGAATAAGTAGACTAAAAACTTCTTTAACTTAAGTAAAAGGTTTATAAACTTTAAACTTAAAAATATAAATATTAACTTTAAGAAGAGATTACTTAACTTAAGTAAGAACTAAGTAATAGAGAGGATTTATAAGATAGTTTATATATATATAGAGTTATAAAGAAATAATAAGAAAAACTTTATATTAATTAAGTATTATAATAAATTATATATATATAGAGTATATACTAATTATAGTATCTTAATTAGAAAGAGAAGTATTCTACTACTTTATATATATATATATATTATATATATATATAGTATATTAAAAGCTAAAGCTAATAAAAGATCTATAGTTTTTAGAACTATTATATATATTATTTATATATATCTTCTATATATATTTAAACTTAATCTTCTTTATTATTATTATTTTCTTCCTTAATAAGTTATACTTATTACTCTCTCTACTTTTTAGTAAGTTAGTCTAAAAATATAGTTAGTATATATAATATATATATTAAGATTAAATAAAATATATATTATAATAAAAGTATAAGAAAATAGTAATAATAGCTAAGTTATTACTTTTACTTAGTATATAGTTAGTATATATATAAAATAAATAAAATATAAAATATACTTTTAATAGCTTTTTTATTAATAATATAAGCTTTTAGATTAAAGTTAGCTTTTATTATAAATAAGTATAATATATATAGAGTATACTTTTATTAGAGGTTTATTAGAGAGGGGAAAGAGGTATAAGTTTATATATATAAGTAATACTAACTTATATATAGTATTAATATATATAGAAGTAAAATATAATATAAAATAAAGTTATATTTTATACTTACTATTAGAAGGAGTTTTAGTTATAATATTAAGGTAAGTAATATACTATAAGATTATTAGTATATTCTCTATATATATAGAGCTTATTTTTAATTCCTTTATTATTATCTTATAATTATAGTTTAAGTTATATATTATATTAAATAAAAGTAAGTATAATCTATACTTAATATATACCCCTTTTATAACTTAAATTATTTTTAAACTTAAGTTAATATAAAAGTTTAAAAATAATTTTAAGAAGTAAATAAAAGGCTTATTAAAATAGAATTTACTCCCTCTTTACTTATAATATAGAATAGTTACTATAAGCTAAGAGAGTATAGTTAGTATATATAAAATATATAGTAAATATATAATAAGTATATAGTATCCTCTAGTTATATATATATATAACTTATATAGTAGAAGTATAATTTATAAATCTTATAGAAAGCTAAATTAATATAGCTATATTAAATATTAGTAATATATATATATAAATAATATAAAAAATAAACTTATATAAAAACCTCTATTTAGTTAGTAAAATAGCTAATAAAGCTATCTTTAAAGCTATAGCTAAATAATATATTAGTATAATATATATAGAGAAGCTAAAGAGTATATATTTAAACTTTTATATAAAGATAGTATTATACTAAACGTTAAAATATATAAAGAGGTATAAAGTATTATATAGAGTTAGTATATATTAAGTATATACTAAAAAGTAATATATTTTATATCTATAATAACCTCTAAGCTATTTAGGTTAATATAAGTTAGGTTTATAACTATATAGAGTTAGTATATATATAGTATAAGCTAAAAAAAGAAAGATATACTTATACTAAAGTACTATTAGTAACTATAATAGTATTATTATAAGAGTTAAGTTAGAAAGTATTTAATATATATATAGAATATCTTAAATATATAGTTAGTTAAAAGTAGAAAACTATACTATATATATAGCTACTATTAATATTAACTATATAGCTAAAATATTATTAGTATATATAGAGATGTAGTATAATAGATATTAAACTTATATATAGCTATTTATATTAAAAAAGTATTTAGTAAAGTTAAAAGTAACTATTAGATATATTTAGTATATATTAAACTTATAGAGGATAACTTAAAATATATTAATATTTATAGCTAAAGTAATATTAATAAAGTTAGTTTAAGATATATTAGTTTAAATCTAAATATATATATAAAGTATATTAAAACTTATTATTAAGCTAAAAGTTAAAGTTATTATTAATAATTAAACTTAAAATATATTAGTTTTATAATAATTTTAATATAAGCTTTATATATATTAAATATATTATAGAAATAGCTAAACTAAAAGTATAAATTAACTATATTATTAATATTAGTATTGATAAATTCCTAAATAGATATCTAAAATATTATTAATATATATTAAATTAATACTAAAAAAGGTATTTTTTATACTTTTATATTAGTTATAATTATTATAATATATTTAGGAGAGGAAAAAAAAAAGTAAGCTTAAATAGAAGAAATATAAGGTATATACTAAATATAAGCTATATATAGCTAAAGTAAGAACTAAAGTTATACCTATTTCTAAAGTAATATATAGCTTATTTATATAGGGGTCCTACTTATATAGCTACACACCTATAGGAAAAAAAATCACTATATAAGTAAGTATAAAGTATATATAACGTGGAGGATCTATTTTTCTAGCACAGCTACACCCTTGTGGGTCCTTTTTAGACCCCCCTGTAAGCAGCACTCCGCTGTCGTGCCTTCCATCCATTCTTCTGCCTGCCAGAGTCCCATCTGAAAGGTGGTGAGGTGCATCGTGCAGGGCTTTTTGGCAAGCGTCTCCCCTAACCCAACACCTCTAAACCTTCCTGCGATCACACACCCATCCGCTCGACATCGAGACGCACCAGAAACTCCACTGGCGATGGCTTCATTGACGTCTATTCGTCCGCACCGAACCCCTCCAGCTGGGTACACGCAGGCCTGCCTGCATCCCATCGATGCTGCCGGGTCATCAAACCCTCTTCTAATGCACACTCGCCTGCGCCCATCATCCCCCCAAAGGTCCACGCCCCCAAACTCTGCCTGCCCTTCCCAAAATCCTGAAAAGAAGGCCCAGCTTCCCACCCAAAAATAGGGCAAGGGGTGGCTTTGCTTCACTTTTCCTAGTAGCAACCGCCCGCCTTGCTGCCTCCTCTGCTGCGGTAATGCTGCCCCTCCATTGATCCCACGAGTCCATTCAACCTTCGTCCGGCCCTCCGGATCCAGGCCCAGACCGCAAATGTGACAGGCACCGCAAAACCACGCTGGCACTCACCGACTCTTTGGACGTCCATGGCAACCGCCCTACGATGACCTTTTCATGTCTCAAACGGACCAGTACCGCTGCCCGCCCTCGCGGACTGGCGGGGCACTTGCATGCGCATTGCATATCGTTGCAGACGCGAGGGAGGGAAGAAGGAGAGGGAGGGGGTATCGCATTCAACAAGCCCTATTTTGACTTTTATTTTTCGTGCTCTTGCGTCCCCAAATGCCCGCTGCCGGTTGGGTTCTGAAAAAGCGGTTTTTGGATCCCATACGCCCCGATGGTGAGGGATCATTAGGGTACGGTGACGTAGGGTTGCGCACAGGATTGGTGTTTTTTGTCTTTCTTGTCTCCTCCTTTGACAACGTTCACACTCTGACCGCTTCGCCTCGTCATGTGGTTTCTTAAATCGAGCCCATGATCACTAACGTGGGCCGGTGTTAGAGTTACACGATATTGCTAAGAATGGCGATATATCGCGGGGCCGGGTGACGTCCTACCAGAAGACGACAAGACGCAACCGCCAGAGGGACATCAGCCCACAGGTGTCGGGTGCTGTCAGTCCGACTTGGAGCTTAGAGGACAGCTGAATGAATTCCTACAGTTGACCGACCGACGGCAATACGGGCAGGAAGACGATTCCCGGGACGCGGTCGACGGCGAGCGAGTAAGCGGGATGTGACCTCCGAACCTCGCCGTCCTTCCTCGCCATGCGCCAAAGTGGGCAAATCTCGATGTCTTGTCTGGTCTCTGACAATCCGCGCCTGTTTCGGTGTGGGGAAGCGAGAGAGAGTCTGGAGTTTAAAGCGGTAGCGGCAATCGGAGACCACTCGCGCGCTCCGCTTCTCGGTTGGCGGAGGTGGATTTGCTTCCCACCCGCGATGATCACGAGCGGTATCTGTAACGCGGTGAGAGGAGCAAAAGGTCCAAATTGAAAGTGCTGGCCGCGACTGGGCGGACTAATTCATGATAACCCCGGGATGTCCATGGGTTATTCCCCATGATTCTGGACTCTTTCAACCAGACCCCCTGGCTAGCGGTGATCTCTTTAGCATTCTGCGAAGAAGGGGCCAGAATTAAACCTTGAAGAAGATTTTCCCTGATTTTTGCTCTCCTTGAATGTGTGCCTTTCTCTATCATGGGAGAGGCGTGCAGTGGCAGGCAGACCGGGACAGACCAGGCCCCGGAGGCTGCTGCTGCTGCTGCTGCTGCTGTGGACAACGCATCAAGCACTACAACCACCGCACGCGCGCTCCGGCCGCAGACGCAGATGCGGACTGGACGCAGCGAACCTTGACGGCGAGCCATGCACACCATGGACCAACGGATTCCAGCCTGCGGCTTCTCGCCCTGTCTACACGCCCGCCTCGCATTTCATTCAAAACGTCATGTATGCGGTGTATGCACGCCCCTCTCTCTCTCTCTTTCCGAGGGGAATTTCCAGAAGAGCTGCCGTGCAGTGCAGATATCAAACTCGCCCCTCCCTCGGCCCTGCTGGTGGTGTTTTGGCCTATCGGGAGGAGGAGGGTTTCTGCAACAACGGCGGAAAGGGGCCAGGAGCGGGAGGGGCAGAAGTTGTGGTTGATGTTTATTCTTCAATTTTGGGCCTGCATTTCTCTTTCTTCCAATTCGCGAATCGTGTAGCGAAGCTGGGAAAAGGGTTTCGGGGGCCAGGGGAGAGAGCGGATCTGGGTGCCATGCAGTCGTTGACTGGTCCGATTTCCTTGGATGACAGCTGGCCAATGGCGGGAGGGAATCATCAGATGGCATCCAGGGATGGGATGATTGTTCGTGTTTGTGATGGCGATACTGTGATGATCCGAATCGAAACACGGTAGGAGGCCTCGGGGGCGATAGCTTTCGAGTCGCATCGCTGTCGAAGATGAATCATCACCTGACATGTGAAGTTTACACAAGAAACATGCTCTCCTGTCTCGACAAGATACGGGGCCCCGGCAACCTGTCGGCCGCCGGTATAGATATGAGTCAAACTTCTCATCGCTTGCGCGGACTTTTGCACAGAAACCACGTCCCGTGACGGACTTACACGGCGACATCACCTAAAAGAGCACACTTAGACCGCGCAGCCTCGAAGACGAATGTCGTCGGGATAGCCACGCGTAAACCTCCGCTCCGTCCTCACACCAGAACGCCACACCCGAACGGTTGCTACCCACACTGCTCAAAAGCCAAGCGCAGCTTCGGTGTGGCGCAGATCCATGTCTCAGTCGATGGGAAAATGTGAAATGTGGCACAGCGTCGAGGGGCAGGGAAACTGGCCAATGGTTCGCGGTGCGACCGCGGGGAGGCCCGGATTCGCCACTCGAGAAAGCGCCCGGATCTCCCGCTCGGTCCCGGGCTTTCGGGTCCCCCTTGAAGAACGGAAAAAAAAGCAACGGCGGAGGGAAGTCTGTCCGGACCTCACCACCCACTATGTTACCCCGACCCGACCAATCCGAGCAGCGGGTATGACTCTTTTGTTTTCTCCGCCGTTCGAAGCGTCTTTGACAAATCTCACCAAGCGGCGTTTTTCCCAACGGGTTTTGCTTCAGAGAGAGACTTTCAATCAATGTACCGGCTTATTTGCACACCCAGCTCAACCGTTGTACCTCTTCTTCTCTCGCGCCGGTACCCTGAAAAGTTGGCCACTTTTTCGCAATTCACTATCGCTTATGACGCAAACGCGCTGCAGGCGTGCAGGCCGCCTGCAAGGTTGGGTGTGTGTGGTGTGTGGCTGTCGGCCTTAGGCTTGAATGCGCCGGGCGCATGCGATCTGGGCTCACCTTTTTTCTTCGCGGTCCCTCCCTCTCTCCCCCGCGACCAGCAGGCTGCTGCTTGTTACTTTTTGCTGACCATTTTTTTTATTGCACTTTTTCCGTTGCATCTGCCCACATGCGTGTTTTAGTTCCCGCCGCAACCCTCGTGGCCTGGTAAGGCTTTGGGCAGCAAAAATAAGGCAGGCTGGGCCAACAAGCCCGGAGAGGTAGATACGCAGGGTCGCAAGCCGCAGCAGCAGCAGCAGGGTGCAGGATTGTTGCATCCGCAGACACACACAGACACTGCCAACTCACCACCCGATTGCAAATTTTCAAGACTCTTGCACGATCTGGAGGGGGCCTAGATCTTGCCTTGCTGACAATTACATGACAGAAGAGACTGCTGGCAGGTTTCCGTGTTGTTCACGATCGTGATTTTTTTCCCCTGGTGCTGTTGTCTCCTGTGGTATGCGCTCACGGTTTCTTCACATACACACCCCCTTGAAGATAACCGCCCGACCACCGACGACCCAGGTGTGAATAGCAAATGAGGAAAGCCCCGAGTTTTGCTTGCGCTACGTAGAAAGGGGAGTCATACGTGTCCGTGATTCGCCGGTGTTCCGGCACACCCTGTGACTCACACTTTTGTCGACGGTTCCCTCAGGTCTGGACCTGCGTCCTTGCAAGATTCTGGCAGGGTCCATGCTGTGAATCTAAGTGCCTATTCGTCAAAATGATTTCGGGTGGTTGGGGATTGGTGGTTTATTGGGAATTTTCTGATGTTGATATCGCCACCTTTGAAATTGAGTTGGACCCGTCACGGGCAGCGGACCTTTGGTCTTCAGGCATTGGGGGCCAGGCACCGCGCCTCGATGACGACTGTGTTCCCGGCATCTCGGGAAATAGGGGTGTGTGTGTTCCGTGGAAGGAAACCAATAATAACAAATCATTTCTGGTTCGCTTTGTTTTGAGGGTGCTTGGGACGGGCTGTGTAGGCAGCAGCCGCGTCTTTGGGCCGAATGAGGTGAGCTTTTGAGATATGGGGACACCTGACTGGCAGAATCTGTTTCGGGCTTATCTTGCTTTCTGAGGTGAGTGGTGGCGTCTTACGCAGAGGGGAGGTTTTGAGAGGCTGGGGCATTTGTGCACTGCCCGAAGGTGAGTCTCACATGTCCGAGATGTGTGGATGTGATTTGAGGTTTGGGCCGTTGGCCTCAGATGGGAGATCTGGCGATGGGCAAGATTGGTCTTTGGGATTATTGTGAGGCGCCTCGTCTTCGTAAGTCTCCTTGATGACGTACTATGGCATTTTATTGGTTTGTATGAATGCTATGCCTGGAATTTGAGTCACATATCTTGAGTTACATTCAATAGGGGCACCCCTGAATGATTGTTAGGGAACTCATTAACACAGGAGGTATTCGTCCTTTGACATAATCACAAGCCATTACTCTCTTAAGAAGGACAGTGTATACGCACTGGGCTACGTGAATGCCAGTTCAGCTATGTGGCTCCTACTCTAAGGCACGACGATATCTCAGGATTGGATTCTCGTCAGCATCAGTAGTATAGGCAAGGTCGGGACGCGAACCCCCAGCTGACCGATTAAATCACATAGATGGTGTCATATGCTCGCGGTGTCATCCACGAATCCACCTGGGGCCGCCACCTGAGCGGGAGCCTCGTTGAGAGACTTCACAGAGAGCGCTTCGCATACCCTTAGACTCGAATGCAAATGTCTGCTGTTGCCTGGGCTATGACTGTACTGTCATTGGTGGTGAATATTCACTTGTCAACTTTGGGGACTGCTTATCCTCCTTTTGTTGACTACTGAGAACATATATCTTACCCATTGTTGCCTCCTCTAACTTAGCTGTTATTGATAGTGTGGTGGATATGAAGGCTTTGGCAATTTCTACTGTCGTAGAGCTTTGGTGATGCGTGCTACGCTGGCTTTGCGCAGCACGACCTCTTGGGGTAGCCATGCTGTTGCGCTGCTTATACTGCAGCTTGTTTCGATACTTCCAAAAATAAGAACTTGTTGTCGTCAAATGTGTCAAAAGCCGCCGGTCAGGGAGTCTCATCGATACATCGATACAATACGAGCACTCACAACACCGGGTCTACAACCGGTGTGTGAGATCAAGTAATTCAAGAAGTCCTTCTTCGAGGATGAGCCCCCAAGGCTGGTCAATTTGTGATATGTGTGAGCCCCGAGGGCCAGCTATAACAGGTTTCTCGTCAATACCTGCAGTTACAAAAGGAGTCCCAGCTTAGAGTAGGGAGATGACACAACGTTCTGAAGCATCTATTCTGGGAAAGAGCATTGATTATTCAGCAAGCTGTCGTCAAGACGCTTCCAACATGCAAAGACGGCTGGGTGATATACTAGGTTTGATTTCTCTATGTATGTGAATATTATATGATCAGGGATGGCTTATGAGGTGCAGTGCTGTTTCTGATGCTTCTGCAGCCAGGATGAGAAGTGCTTAGAACGCTTAGCACACGTCTCACAATCCTCCAAGGTTTGCTCTCGGAATACCGGCTTTTTCCGAAGATCCCTCGTCCTTTGAACCCTGCGTTGAAGAAACTCTGCCCTTCTCTTCGTGGCAAGGTCTTGCTTTGCTTGGCTGAGTTCAATCCACATTTCAAGATGGATCCAGCTTGTGTTTGCGAGTCTCCAGGCAGTTTTCCCGGACTTGTCGGGCTGGAATACGTTCGAGCCCTTCAAAAGAGCCTTGATGATGCGCTGAAGACTCTCTCGACGCAGCTTGTAATATCTCTGCTGCCATGAACCCCACCTATGATGCTTCCAGTTCTTAAGACAACCAACAGGAGCGCTATCACATCCCTGCATGTCATAGCATGAGGGATTGAGGTGCGTCTCGTCATATGGCTCTGGAGCTACCTTTATCTTGCATACAACGTGTAATAAAGTTCGCGTATCCAGTCCAGGCAGGACTTCCACAGATCCAGAGGCACCTCTGGACACCAAGTGCTCTACAATTCCTGCAAGGCGGCACAGTGTTCCATGTTCTACACGTCGACTCATCATCAAGTGAATTAAGACCTGCGTTGCAAACCAATCGTCCTCGAACAACAATCCAGGCCACGTTTCGGAGTCTGCGAGGAAACGCTCGAAGCTTTGATACCCTACCGGTACGTAATTGTATGTATCTTCAAATAGGCCGTCGCACACCGAGTCGGGGGGCATGTAGCCTTTGTTGGACGCATCAAGTAACTTTGAGCGCGCGTTAATAGTCCGTGAGTGTTCGGAAGACGAGCATTTCTTGGGCACAAGATCGAATATGCGGAGTCTGTCGTCGTACATCGACAGCATGAACATTTGGGCCCCGGCCCATGAAGGAATGTGCAGCGTCGAATGCGGAAACGTCTCCTCGTAGCTCCAGCTGTAGCCACTCATAGCGATAATATGCTTCGCTACAGACATGATGCCGTTTTGACGTTGAACCAACTTCCCGAATTCTGCGGCTTTGAAGAGATGGAACCATTTCCCGAAACCTTCCTCGTCCTCTGGATCGCCAGTGACGAGTTCAAAAAGCTTGACAGCGCATTTTTCTGTAGTTCCTCTCCTTTCTTCGACGAGGAACTCGATCTGCTTGTTGACGCATTTTCGAATGTCGGCACTCTTCCAGGAAATTGGAGACCGGACTACCTCTTCTAGGACGCCAAAATAGCAAGATGATCCGAGGCAATTGGATGGACAGCGCTCTTCTATTCCCTGAATCTGCGACTTCAGGATGAAGCTGACGACATCAGCTCTTTCATGTCTCAACGCGATGTCCAGCAGTCTTTTCGACGGCACCATGATGCGTTTGTTGACCATGAACTTCAAAAAGTCGCTAGTAGCCTGTTGCATCATCGCGTCTGTATAAGTATCGTCGACGAGCCTCTCAAATTGTGGTCGCAAGCCTCCGTAGTAGAAGAGGCTTCTCAGAGTTTTCTCGTCTTGTACAGAGGGATATGTGGTGTCCCAGACGAAATCGTCGTTCTCCAAAGGCTTCAAGTCAGCACCTGCGTCAATGAGTCGCTGAAACACAGCATAGTTTCGGTAGATGAGGGCCAGTGACACCATAGATAGGTGCTGCCTGTGATGAGAATTGTGTTGTTCTAATTGTTGCTTGGTTCGTCCACGATGAATGTGTTGGTAGTCCTCGGAACTTGGTTGGGTGGTCATGCTCGGCGAGAGGCCAAGGTCGAGGCATGCGTCGATCAGCTCTTGATTTCCTCTCCTGCAGGCCCACGGCAGCATATCGGTGTGGCCTGCCTCGACGTCCTCTCGAAGGAAGTGGTCATACAATAGTATAGTGAAGTACCCGCAAGTCCGCGCCCAGCTGATGGCGTCTTCTCGAGGAAGGTGTTGAACGATAAGGAAGATGGCTTTGGCTGGCAAAGATACAATCGGAACCTTTTCATGGTCGCGGAACCACGAAAGAGATATCTTATCCGAAGAAATCGGGAAGTATGGCGGAGCCTTACCAGGCAAAGACGTTGAAGATGAAAAACGCATGGTATATATCAAAGTCTGCGGCAAGATCGGTCGTTGAAATGTGAAAATGAAACTTCTTGTCGTGGTGCGGATGCAGACGAGGCAGAGCCATTTTGTTTGTGGGTGAGAACCTGAGTAGCGCACTTTCGGAAAATCTGAATTATATATGAACAGGTGACATTTTCAAAGGTTGGATCTGTTCTTCTCAGGCGCACAAGGTCATGTATGGATAGCACCTTGAAGGTTCGTGGGACCGCGATTTTCGTCCACCTCAACACGGTCATGGGTAGCAACGATGAGACTGAAGACGAGATCTTCAATCGAAGGGCACTAAAGCAAAGAGCCCTTAAACTAATCAAACTGCAGCTCTCCAAATTTGAAGTTGCCTGGTCTTTCACGCTGCATTCTCTACAACTTCCTCGGCCGATCTGTTTCTTCACCGAAACTGCTACCAATATCTTCGCAAACCTTAGTTTTCTCCGAAACGATCATCGGCACCTTTCATAGCTCTGAAGATGTGACGGGCAGGTAGAGCATGAGCCTTCGGAGATGGCTCTTTACCATCAATATATGGTCGAATATCCTTCCTTTCTCTGATTGACTGCTTTACTTCTTCTCTAAGATTGTCGTACATCTCAATTGCACACACATAATTGTCATTCGACGCACCACCAGCATCTCGATACCGGCACCAAGAGCGATACAGACAATAACGTGTTCCCGTACAATACGAGTACTGTAAGTGTTCCATTCGTGTATCTCCCAAGAGCCTAAGGCCGTGGATTTCTGGCAAACACATCATCTTCGTCGTCTTCTCCCGAGGGCAGTACGGCACTTGAACACAAAGTAGATCAACCGCTGACACTCCACCATAGCCAGCAGGCACCATGTCTTATCAGGACCCCAACGCTTTTCTCGAGGTGCTCGGATGGGAATGTCCTTGCGGCGGATGCGCCGCCCGAGGGCTGAAGAATGCTATTGATTATTCGGTCATAAGAGGCAATGATGACGCCGCACTCAATGACGCAACATCTTGTTGTCAAGAACTCCTGAAGCTCCTTTGCAGCAGCGGCATGCAGCCAGTCTTCCTCGAACGGGATTGCAGGTGCCGTTACGTTGGTAGCCTCCTGCCAGACCTCCTTGACCAGAGATGCTCGGCCCAGGTGTTTGAGGTATTCTTGCGCTACACAGGCTACGACGATGTCAAGCACCCCTATACTCTCGGAGTACTCCAAGTGGTAATCGAATTACTCCTGAGCGTTGATCGTTGTGAGGAAAACAAACTGGACGAGCACTCTCGACAAAAGATCGACCTCATACTGTTCGCTATCAGCAGCAGATTCGTCGCTGAGGATCCCAGGTCGGAGCGCCAGTTGACCTTCAGTTATATCAAGCCCTGGTTGATGGATCGTTGTAGGTGGGCTGCTTACCCACCAACAGCTACTCACCCGCCCAACGTACACTTCCCAGCGTTTCTTGGTCTCTTGGACGCCATGATATCCTGTTTCTGGGACAACCGACATCGGGACAATCAGGCCAATGTCCTCTCACGCACCATCTACGACGATGAGTTTTGGTTCTGCCTGCTTGAGATGTTATGGACGGATCAACGCGTCATCAACGGGACCATGTGTCGCGTCGTAGACATCTCACGCAGGCTGCTGGATATCGGGAAAGAGCTGAAGGAGAAGGACATGTGCGCGGATCGCGACCCCTTCACAAAGAGAGAGTTTTCGACGGAGGGTCGTCGCGGCTGGAAACTCCGGAATTTGGTCAAGGAACTGAGGGATGGAGCAAAAGGACACAAGGATCGTCGTATGACGGCAGATTGGTCCGATGACGTTGAAGTGGGATTCAGGATTGTGGACGAGAATCAGGGACGAATCAACTTCGACAACCAAGCTGCGAGGATGCGCAAGAATAGTTGGCTTGAGATGGGCAGACTCGTGCGTTCCTGAAAGGAGTAATCCAAGGGTAGCCGAGGTCAAGAAAACTCTCATCGAAACAGCCATAGACGTGGTTGCTGCAGATCTGGCATCTGGCGATGGAAGAAATTGTGCCTTAGCTTGACACATAATTCAATAGAGATGTTCCCACGCTCTCGCATTGTTCGTATGATGCTGTCCTGCCCAACTGTCATGTTGTTTTCGGTTCCATGGTTCTATGACCGTAGCGTTTTACTTCGTAACCCACTGACTTTCTCTTCTCGATTTTGTCGTTCCTATGTCTGTTTCAGCCTGTGCCATCCGCACAGAGCACAATCCGTCAGAATTTGTCCCTTTACACTATTCGTCGTTGGAGCAACCAACGAAGGAGCTGCTTCAATTCAACTCTAGTATTACCAATGGTCGGCGACCTTTACGAGCACCCTCGGGAAATGAGAAATCTGAGGTCAGATTAAACTTTTGTTCGCTTCCAAACAGGTGGATTGTTGCGCGTGGGGCTTGCATCTGTCAAGATCTCGCAATGGGTTCGGATGACAGCACTTTTCCACAATGTTGTGGATATGGCGGCGTTTTGGCCACTTTGCCTTGCAGTGCGGTCCTGCTCGGGGCCCAAATTAGAAATCCCCGGACGGTGGACTTGTAACACTCGATGAGTCTGGGGATCATTCCTTGTCCACAAGACCTTTATTGCTGGTTGCTTGGGTGTTATGGTGGTCCGATCGGCATTTCTGTACCAAACCAATGCTCCCAA
Source organism: Colletotrichum sp. SAR 10_77 (assembly GCA_025330015.1). Classification (NCBI taxonomy): domain Eukaryota; kingdom Fungi; phylum Ascomycota; class Sordariomycetes; order Glomerellales; family Glomerellaceae; genus Colletotrichum; species Colletotrichum sp. SAR 10_77. Next base: position 62,005 of record JAKMWV010000081.1, read on the forward strand.
TCTTACCCGTCGCACTTCCTCATCAACACTATCCAAGAGGCCCTTCCGCCGAGGCAGTTAGAAGACCCCCAACCGCCACATTTTAGATTCATTGCAGGAAAATTATTTCATTGTCACTGGCCACATAAGGTGCGATTGGTCTTCATCCATTCCCGCCATTGCGGCTCATCATGCTCCCATTCAGCAGAAGCGAGCGATGGCTTGGCGTTAGATTAAGGTGACGGGAGCCCCTGGTGGCGGAACCCATCCTTTCCCGCGACCCATCAACACATCCGAGTCTCAGCTGCTTGCCTTACCTTATCAGGCTGACTTTGAAATTGGTTAGCAACGGAGCACCTTCGGTCAGAATCTCTCAGCTTCAAGCCCTGTGTCAGTCATCTTCATTAGTTCCGTCGTATCGTTCGACTATTACTGGCCGAAATCATCAATGTTTGGGCCCCGCTGAACAAGGTGTGGTGCGAACGATGTGGAACTGCGCTTCAGCGACCAATCGGAGGGAAATGGGACGTGGTGGTTGCAGGTCAGGGCTCCCCGAAGGATGCAAGGTGGCCTGCATTTGCGCGTTCCAGCGCTGCTCTCAGCCAGTGTGATGTCTCCCTTCTTTCGGCACTACTTCCAAAATCGAAGTCAACGCCGTGGGCTAGTTGGATGAGCAGCGCCCGGCTTTGATGGACAATGGAACACAGCGCGCGCACTCGTGTCACTCGCCTAACGAATGTTACTGTCTGCTCTGCATTGCTCGGTGGGAAAAAAAATACTTGAAGTAGCAGTCATTCACAGAGTAAATTCGCAGTAGGCGGAATACAGAGCCCACGAATGCGAGGACGTTGACAAGCCTTTGTGCGCCAGCCCGTCGTGGCTGCGGCAGCCGTCGGGAGGGGCTTCGAGGACTTCGTTCCATTGCCGGCGCAAATCTCCTCACGTGCCAGCCTCCCAAAGCAGAAACTGACGGCTCCGGGGTGGTATTGGTAGGAGATGGCGTGTTCGTTGGGCGGAAGTCAGCAGGTAGACTGCTACCTAGGGCGGCCGTACGGGTGAGCTAGGCGGTGATCCCGGGTGCGGGGGGAATCAGCCTCTTGCGACATGGCTGGCATGCCGAGACAACGACACCTCCCCGAGAAGGCTCGCCCATGGGAAGTTCCAAGGCAACGGTGCGGCGCAGGCTCTCGATTATAGAAGGTGGAAGGAGTCCAGAAGGGCGATGCGATATGTGAAATTGAAGCTAAGAGATAGGCGAGTCTCGTCGCTTACTGTTGAAGAAGGGACAATCGACAGGTGACAGATGGCGGGAGCGTACATCCAGCGAGGAGGAAAGGGTCGTATGGTGGTACGGCCCACCGTTGAATCGTCTTGGTCATGCTGGCCGGCGTCTTGGTGTCTTGGGGGAGGGATTCTTCGGGTCGCTGGCATTCGCAGGTTGCGGCGGGAAAGGTGCCCATAGATCGTTTGGCAGGAGTCTGAAGGGGCGTTATCTGGCTGTGGCGAGGGTGCCAACACCGATAAAGCAACTTGGCGAGAGCTTGGTACCAGTGATGAAGAGTCGATAAAAGATGCCAAAATTTGCCAAAGGGTTGGCGAGGGTTGGCATTTCTGGGCCGGCGAGTGAGATGTCGTGATTTTGTGGAGGGAACTGGGTTTTGTTTCTCGCTTGGGGGCTCAATGGCGTTGGAAGCAGGCGAGTCTCGTTGAGGTAGCGGTCGCGTACTCTGTAGAGACCAGGGGTCTGCAAGTCGGTGGCTTCAATTTGCGAATACGTAATCGCGTGAGCGAGTGCTTCGGGGCAGATTGGAAGCTCACTGGCTGCGTGGAGGACTTTTTGAAAGGCCAAGGGCTGGGCAGCGCAAAGAGTCTGCAAACCGCAAATTGCATCCATTCATGGAGGACGTTAGGTGGGCAGCCGTCACCCGTTGAATCGATCAATCCGTCCGCCCATCCCCCATTTGTGCTGGTGCCACGGGTTTGGCTGTAGGGTGGCCGTTTGGGCGCGCTCGAGACTGCTGACCCGTTGTGATTGGCCTCGTTTGGACTGGCCGAGGTGGTACATGTTTCTTCCGCTCCGGGATTAGGTTGGGAAGGGAACTCGTGTGAAGCGCAAAAGAAAGTAGAAAATGTTGCGAGCAAAGAATGTCTGGTGGGCAATCGTGTCACGTCAAAAGAAAGAGAGAGAATGTCGCCAGGGGAGGGTGCCTGGGGAGGAGCTCGGGACGGGAGTTGGAAGGCACCTGTCCGCCAAGACGAACGGGGAGTAGTACGGCGGTGCGCTGGAAAGGAAGGAGGACGGGGCGGGCGGGCAGGGCAGTTGGAGGCAGGCGCCGCAGATGCAGGTGCAGGGTCCGCTCCTTCTCTGTCGGGTGTGACAAGACAGCATTACAGACGTGGAGTGTGAGCAGGTGCGATAACCGTGTTACGAGCAATACCTTCCATCCTGAGGTAAGAGCACCTTGCGACAAGTCCTCTTTGGCTTCTGGCCACACTCATCCTTCCTCTCTTCCTTCCTGCCTTATCCCGTCAGGTGCGTGAGGTGCTCTTTCCCTTTCCCATCGCTGGTACGTACACTGTACCACACCCTCCAACGTGGCCCACATTTCCCCGCCAAGATCGCCCCCCGCCGCCCCTAGAAGGCGCGGAACGTCCTCACGTCCTTCCATGCATCAGTCCGGGCGGGCTCCGCTGATAATGGTCAGCTACGCACAAGATACACGACGCTACCTCCCGCGTAGCCCTCACAACAGCATCTTCTCCCCTCAGAAACATCTGATCTCTGGGTCTCCTGTACGCCATTTGCTGCCGCGGTCTCTGGCATGCCCGTGGCCACGGGCCATGTCATATCGACGTCCACACCCACGCCGACTCCTCGACTCACGCCCACGTCCTCCAATCCCATCACTCACTCTCATTTGTCTTGGTTATTCGGTATCTATTCAACATGCTTGGCTACCTATCCGTAGGCAGCCCATGCCTCGACTCCCTCCTCTGATCAACATGGGGTCTTGCGACACTTCCCTGAACTCTCCAAATCCACCTTCTGTTCTCGTCCGGCCTCCCGTCTGCTTCACTCCACTTCCCCAAGACTTGGCCTTCCTCTGTCGCTTGGCAAACATCCATCTTACTCGCCTGGGTCCGGATGTCGACTCTTGCAGCTCTTTGACTCGTTGGTTACCGCTGCTTCGTTGCCTCTCCATTACCCTGCTCCCCGCCGCATGCCTGCCAGTTTCTCGCCGCTGATAGTCATGGATACATGTAATCGCTGGCACGACAAGGAGACACCGGATAGGGTGCAAGGCCAAGGTACCAACACGGATATGGATGCGTGCTAAGATGTGCTAAGGCAACGAGGGCAAGGAGCTGGGAAGGGCCAGAGTGACCGTCGCATTTGCAGCTGCTGCTGTCGCGTCCTCCACCGATCGCCCTCTCGTCCTTTTAATCCGACCGCGTCCCCCCCTCAACTCTCAGCGAGCTTGCTCTTCTCCTACCCTTGTGCTTCACCTGTCATTCTCCACAGGCCCGTCGCCTCCTTTCCAAGCAACTGCGCCCAAGGGCCCTACCCTTTCCTTCGCTGAGGACGGACAATCGCCCAGTGCGAATCAACAACATGGCGGCCGAGAAAGACATCCACGATGGCGTCTCGACGCCCGAGACCACTCAGGTCCATACTGGAACCCCCAGCGGTGGCCTTCCCCCTGTTAGTGGCAAGGCTGCCACTGCATATGGCGAGGGCGCTCTGAGCCATGGAGCGGCTCAACGTGACGAGAACTTTTACACGCGTAATGGCCTCAACTTTGAGTCGTTCAAGCCCCGCGACTATGGTCGCGGCATCGTGGAGCTTGACCGTACCATGAAGTCGCGTCATCTTCACATGATTGCTATTGGTACGTTTCGTTGGCGAATGAAGGCTTTAAAGCAACTTCTGACTTGACTTTCTGACAGGCGGCTCCATTGGTGCTGGTTTCTTCGTCGGTTCCGGAGGTGCTCTTAGCACTGGTGTCAGTCTTTGCATGTCCCCGATCATGACCTACTTAGTACTGACCTCTTGAAGGGACCTGGATCTGTTCTGATTGACTTCATGATTATTGGTGTCATGATGTTCAACGTTGTCTACGCTCTTGGTGAACTCGCTGTCATGTACCCGGTGTCCGGTGGTTTCTACATCTACTCATCCCGCTTCATCGACCCCTCTTGGGGATTTGCTATGGGTTGGAACTACGTATTTCAGGTCAGAACGTCCGCCGAATGACTGCGCAAACCCAAGCTGACAGCGACTAGTGGGCCATTGTCTTGCCTCTCGAACTGACTGTTTGCGGCTTAACTATCAATTACTGGGAAGGCGCCAGAGAAGTCAGTTTAGCGGTTTGGATTACCGTCTTCTGGGTCGCCATCATCTTCATCAACATCTTCGGAACTTTGGGATATGCCGAAGAGGAGTTTTGGTCCTCCCTTCTCAAGCTCAGTGCGATTTGTGAGTGGATTGCAACCCCCACCGACTACGATGATTCTAATAGACTTACAGGTATTTTCATGATCGTCGCATTCATCCTTGTCCTGGGAGGTGGCCCTTCCAACGGCCGCTACAACGAATACTGGGGAGCTCGATACTGGTACGATCCGGGCGCTTTCCAAAACGGATTCAAGGGCTTCTGCGGCGTGTTTGTCACTGCTGCGTTCTCTTTTGCCGGTACTGAGCTTGTTGGATTGGCTGCTGCTGAGTCCGCAAACCCGCTCAAGTCTCTTCCTGGCGCCATCAAGCAGGTGTTCTGGCGTATCACTCTTTTCTATATCTTGGGTCTCTTCTTCGTCGGCCTCCTCGTCCCCGCCAACGACCCCACCCTCCTCGGTGCTGAGAACGCCTACGCTGACGGTGCTTCGCCTTTTGTCATCGCTGCCAAGCATGCTGGATTGAACGGATACGACCACTTTATGAACTGCATCATTCTGGTTTCTGTTCTATCACTTGGCGTTTCCTGCGTCTACGGAGGCTCCCGTACCCTCACTGCTCTTGCGCAACAAGGCTATGCCCCCAAGATCTTCAGCTATGTCGACAAGGGTGGTCGCCCCTTGCCATCCGTTGTTGTTCATCTGCTTTGCGGTGCCCTTGCTTTCATGAATCTGGATGCTGACGGTGAGACCGTCTTCAACTGGCTTCTCAACATGTCTGCTCTAGCTGCTCTATTCACTTGGGGATCTATTTGCTTGTCCCATATCCGCTTCCGTAAGGCTTGGGCGTACCACGGTCACACGGTTGACGAGATCCCCTTCCAGGCGGCATTTGGCGTTGCTGGATCTTGGGTCGGCCTAGCCCTTTGCATCATCGTCTTGATTGCCCAGGTAAGCTTTCTTGTCATTGAAGTTTCCATGCCTCTTGCATTACTAACACTAGCCTAGTTCTTCGTTGCGATCGCCCCTCCCAAGAACAACGATGAGCTCAACGATGCTGAGGGATTCTTCGAGGCGATGCTCACTGTTCCTGTTATCATGGTCTTCTGGGTCATCGGTTTCGCCTGGAAGCGCACTGGCTGGCTTCGCACCCACCAAATGGATGTTGACACCGGTCGTCGTGAGCTTGACTGGGACGAGATCAACGCCTACAAGGCCGAGGTTGCGTCCTGGCCTACCTGGAAGCGCATGATGAACAGATTCTTCTAGACGTCTGTTGCAAAACTTCGGAAACGTAACTCTACTGAATTGAACTCCACAGTCAGGATGGTGATAGCCCCTCCAGGTCACCAAGAGAGAAGCTTGCCGGATTTCCTTTTTCGAAACGCGCTTTAGATACCACAATCTATCCTTGAATAACATTTGGATCTGGTTCCTCAATCCACTTCCAGAGACTTGTAATATAAACGGCGAGTAATAGAAGTAGTTGTGATGATCATCCCCCATTAAGAATCGTGAGAAACGATATATACCCTGCGATGATGATTTGCCCTACCAATGCTCCATGTGAACGGCTTCAACGCCTGAGCAACAAATGCCATTGGGATTCATCGGCTACTCACGGCTGCTGGCAATGGGTAATCGGCACAATCACTCAAGTCAGCCATGACACTTCCTGGCATCGGTGAGCTGCAGGCATTTTGGATGACACCGATATATCCAAGAGAGGAAAAAGTATCATGCAGGCCGAGACCGTCCATACATGGAATCCTCCAGGAATCAGGGCATGGGCGTTGGTCTATCATACGAAGTTCCCGCAGGGGAGATGTACATTAATATTCGGGGCAGGCAGATAAGGTTCAGGGGGTGCATAGGACGGCAGGATTGGCGTGTCGGGCGCATGTATGCGGGAGAAGAGGTCTAGAATGCTTCCGCGCCCGGGTGTTCCGGGGAGTTGGGTTGCTGGCTGGGAGGGAAGGACGAGGCGAGGCGAGGCTAGCCAAGGGGGCTTGGAAGGTGTGCCGAGGTCTAGGCATGAAGATATGTTGGCAGCATGCAGGTCTCGGAGAACGAAGACTGCGGCATAGAGGCTATCACGTGGATTTGCCGACGCTTGCTAGGCTTTTGAGAATCATTTCAAATATATTGAGGGAAATGTCTGATGTTCGTAAGGTCGTTCGCACTAAATAGTAGCACATGTACGGCCGCCAACCATGGAGTCGCAGCCTTGGTCTCCTCTAAATCCGTCTAAGAAGAGTCAATGCCAAATCCACGGAAGACTACGTCCTCACATCGCTTCAAGAAGTCGAGAATGTCTGCTTCAGTGTGCCAAGCATCGTTGTACGCCGCGCTCAGACACAGCTCGCCTCGGAAGGTGCCCAAGAACAGACCCAGCCCGTTGCCAAGCTCCTCGCCGGTGACCCACGGATCATGGGCCTCGAAGGCTCCGTTCTTGGGAGCGATGATGCCGTCAACCCGCCCCATGCTCGAGATCGACACGGAAGGGTGGGCCTTGGGCGGCGGGACGGGGAGGGGCCGGGGGCCAGCGGGTAGCTCGGGCGTGATCGCGGCCCAGATGTCGGTGGCGAGGGCGTAGTGCTCCGTGTCGTTGCGGACGCCGTGGTAGAAGTCCTTCATCTGCTGGACGATGGGCAGGAACTCTTCCTGGACGGACTTGGCGTTGTCTTGGCCATCGGCGGGGAGGTCCATGTCGACGACGAGACTCTGGCCCGGGACGGAGTGGTAGAGCGCCGCGGGGTGTTTGGCGGAGTTGTAGGGTGCCTGGCAGCTTGAGCGCTCGTTGCGGAGGATGTAGTTGACGTAGCGGACGCGCTTGGAGACGGGGCTGCGGGGCTGAATGTCGCGGAGGACGAGAGCGATGGCGGCGTGGAAGGCGTGCGTGGGAGTCGCGGAGGCGGCCTTGCAGGCTTTGAGGAGGGCGGAGGTCTGCGACTCGGTCAGGGTTCGGAAGACGCGTTGGTGTCGGTGGGGAACGGCTGCGCCGCGACGGTAGGGCATGTCGATGATTTCCACGCCGGGGGTTTCCATTGCGGCGGCCTTTTGGGCGGACATATCGGCCAGGCGCTTATGCTGGGCATCCGTGAGGGAAGGAGGTACGTTGGCGGCGATGCGGAACGGCGGGCTGAGGTTTGCGGCCTCGGAGCCGTCGAACGGTGGGAGCTTGTAGGCATCGCCTTCGGAGTAGGCCTTGGCTGCGTGGGTGATGAGGTTGTTGAGAAGGGTGAGGGTGCCGATACCATCGATGATGTCGTGGGGCGAGCGGAGGACGAGGTCGCGGCGGACGAGGCCGTCCTTGTTGGATGGTGGGCTGAGGACGAAGAGAGTTGGGACCTTGGGAGCTGGGGGGTTGGAGTTCGCCCAAGTGATGCCGGTTTGTTGTGAGGAGACCGGAACAAGGGTTGTCTTGAGCCAGGCCTCTTTGTCGGCTTCGTCTTGGAATTGACGGTAGGTCTTTGTCCATTTCCCGGTGGTGGAATCTTGGGTCACCTGGGAAGCAATGGTGGGATGGTCGTGACGGAGTGCGAGCCATGCTTTCTTGAGAGCCTCATCCACGGCGCTGGCGTCGGAAGAGGAGCCGGCGTTGGCGACATCGACGGTCAGGGAGACATGGCCGGTGATGGCAAAGAACATGAGGCCGCTGCCCTCGTAGAGGACGGGAAGAATGGCATAGTGCTTCTCTATCTCGTCGACGCTGCGTTGCCATAACCCGGTGGAGGTTTGCTGCCAAACGAGCTCAGGGTAGGTGGATGAAGCCATACTAAATCGAGCAAGGTTGATGAGCAGGTTGTAAACCGAAGATCAAAGAGATGAGGGGTAGCAGGATGCTTTCATGATCCGGTTTCCTGAGGAGGTCAGCTCCTGTTCTTCTTATGGTTTGAGAACTTACTCACGCGACATGGAAAGATTCCCGAAAACCCCGCCGTCGTCGGAAGGGTTCATGGCAGACCCGATTTCCAACATGGATCTGCCACGATCTCACGACGGCGGTTGGGAGATGGTCCAAAATAGGAATGGCGGCTTCAGTGTGGAAGGTGGGGAAGTGTCAAGGCGGGCCATTAAGACCATCTGATTGGATGTGATATCGCCGGAGATTAGCCACAGCGGGCCCCATGTCCCTGTCGCTCATCTGAGTGGCTCAACTCTCCGGCGTTCTACCGATAATACCAGCTGAGATATCAAAACGAGAAACTGCTCATCAGTAGTAAGGTAAGCAGCATTCATACGTGGAACGTGCCGGGCAATTCAAAGGAGAATGACTATGACTAAGAAGGGGGGGAAGTCCTAAGAGGTTTTCAAGAAAAAAAAGTTCTAGCGCTAGGATTCGAACCCTAGTGCTTGAGAGGATAACCACGAACTCTGTGTCAGCTGGCATACTGGTTCTACCATACTGGGCATATTCACGGCCGCTTATTCCAGCTCGGTTGTTGGAGAATTCGGGCACTAGCCACCCTAAATACTTTGTGGCCATCAATGTGTGCTCAGGACGACCTGCCTTAGTAGGCGCCACGGACAGACGTTTTCACGCAAGCCTTTGTCCATTTGTCCACATTCATGGGAATTTACAAATGACGCTTTCAATGAATTGCCCTAAGATCTCAGATCGATTCAAAAAGGGAGCACGTAGTCAGTGGCGCTATTTCGATAGTACCAACTTATTCGAGAGCTACCGCTACCATATTCGTCAAAACTGTTCATGTCGAAACGTCATTTTAGTCAATCCTTCTGAAGACAGATTGAGCATTTCAATCTGAAGCCAGAAGGACTTCTGCACATGCAAGAAGTTTGCCAAAGCTGCATTATTTGAATGACTGGTGTGATATGAACCCTACGTAAAATCTGTGATGATACTCCTTCAGAGACCCCCCGGTCCTGCTAGCTCACGACTTCAGACCGAGAATATCATCGGCAATATCTCCGAGCTTGGAAGTGCGCAGGAATCGCACAAGCTGGTCCGACTCCAACTCTGCTTTGCCTTGATCCTTTCTCTCGCGGTTGACGGCAGGTCGGACCACATCCCAGAGTTGGCGCATACGGTGAACCCAGCCATCGTGAACGCGGAGAGCGACAAGTTCAACACGCTCATTTGCCGCCTTCAAACCAGCCTCAAGACCCTTGCACTTTGAACACACGACTTCCTCGTCAGCGGTCTTGGCCGAACCCTCCGCCTCGTCCTCGTTCTCACTGGGAGTGATTCGACGCATCTTCGGGAGGTTATAAATCTTATCCTCGAGATCGTCGGAGGTTCGCTTCCGGCCAGCCTGAGCTGGGAGTACTAGGGTGTGGTTAGCTCCGCAGATCATTTCTTACTGTAGTACTGAGGAAAACTGGCTCACCGAGAGGGGCATTGGCTGCCTGTTGAGCAGCGATCTTTGACTCGGCACCGTCAATGAACTCATCAATGGCTTGGAGGAACGGCAAGAACGTCGACCTGATCTGAGGCTTGTCGCCTCCTTTAGTCAAGAATAGCTTCCGAGCGGTAATGACTTGGTCGATGATGGCAGACGACTTGCGCGGGGCGGCATCAAAGTTCCAATTGGGGTGGAGCCCGCGGAGCTGTCTGAGAGCTTGGACAAAGACCTCTCTGATGCTGGCTAGCTTTGGGTTGGATTGATAAGTTCGCAGACCAACCTCCATAAGCTGGCGAACTCGGTCGGCGGCATTGATCAAACCTTCAAGAGACGCAGGCTGGTTGACGGCACGAGGAAGGAACATTTTAGCGACTAGGCCCGAGTGTTGCTGGCTGGCGAAAGGAGCGTCTTGGGGAACATCAAAGTCAAGACCCGGGAGCAGTTTGATGTTGGGATGCGCTGAAAAGTTTCGACGCGGCAGGGAGGTCATCATGGATGCGAGGTCGAGGTTCTCAGAGCTGTGTTGGTTGCCTTGGTCGTTTCTGCCCTGGTCGTTTCTGCCCTGGTCGTTTCTGCCCTGGTCGTTGCTGCCCTTGTCATTGTTGCCTTGGTCGTTGCTGCCCTGCTCTTCGCTGCCCTGGTTATCGTTGACCTCAGCGGCACCGGTGTCCTTGTCGTTGTTGTCGCCATTGTCGTTGGCACTGTTTCAGTGTCAATGAAAGGAGTCAGTAGAAACAGGCTGAAAGGGACATACCTCATCTGTGGCTTAGGCTGCGCAGGCCGCATTGGCAATGTGAAGCTGGAAGGTGTTGCCATCTCAAGTTATTGTGGTGGTGAGATGAAGTTGGAGTGAGGTAAAAATGGGAAGGGTGGGGAAACTTGGGATTGTTTTGTTTTTCTCTGAGTGAGAGAAAAACCTTTTTCGGGACGAGACTCTAGCAACTCCTGATTGGAACGCGGCCGGCGTAGCGAGCCTGAGAGAAAGGCGCTCTGGGTGAATGAGGCACTGGGTGAGAGGCGGGAGTCAACTTGGGAAGTCACGTGTCCACCAAACGCTGCCTCAAGGTGAGGCGACCCTGAAGATATGTAGGGAGGTTTGCGTCAGGATCGATCAACAACAGCGTTAGGAATAAGCGGCCGTGAATATGCCCAGTATGGTAGAACCAGTATGCCAGCTGACACAGAGTTCGTGGTTATCCGGCGCTAGAGCCTTCAGGTTCGATCCGCTCTTTTGACCTTTTTTCTTTCTTCTTTTTTCTTTTCCCTTTCACTGTCGCATTTAGAGTCTTTCTTTTTGAGTCTCACGCCTGCAGATATAATAGTGTTTAGCTGAAGTAACTATTTAATATTTAGAAGCCTAAAGAAGAACTCCTAGTCTACTACCTTATGCTGCAAGTGAGCTTGAGCAACTCTAATAATTCTGGTTGTGGACTAATGGATGCCTGAAGAGAATGGTGTATTGTTTGAAGTTCCTGGAGCATTAAGTGCTGAACTGTTCGCCTCCCTTCGAAATCAACCAACGACTCGATCAGATCGCATGGCAGGAATGTGCTCAAGTCCCGCTGCCTGAGTGTTTCATCTCAGAGCAAGTATGTTTGGGATTGCAAAATCACGGCAGAACAGGCTACTTGACGTGACCTCAGCTTCCTTCAGTACATTCTGGTCCTCAACTTGAGCTGGCAAGTGGGCACTCCCAGGCAACACATGACTTACATGAAAGACATGGCTGCAGGTTGCAGGGATCACAATCGCGATATATCCTAATCAGGTAAACGGATGCGGAGGCCCACAGTCCCCGCTCACCGTGGTAGACGTCTTCACGAAGATTAGAATCGAAACTGTTGCGTTTCTGATTCTACATCGTCGCTTGTTCAACATACTGTTTAGATCGCGGAGTCTTTGAAAAGCTCCTAAGCATGAAGCCTTCGGGAGTTTTGGCTATGGTCCCTGCCATCGCCGCAGCTGGCACGTTTCGAGTCCTGGACCCACCGGCATCCGTCTGCGCGTCCGCCGGCAAAGGCCATGTTGGATATTACGATTTCTGTACGCAAAGCTTGAGTGTCTGCGTGAGATGTTCAAAGCTGATAACAATTAGATAATGACACCAAGCATCTGTTTTTCTGGTTGGCGGAAAGTCGCAGCGATCCTGTCAATGATCCTATGGTTCTTTGGATGAGCGGGGGCCCCGGCGCCTCTTCCGTAGCCTTTGGTCTCTTTCAAGAACTTGGTCCTTGCCTCATCGACGGCGCTAACGCAACAAGACCAAATCCATATGCATGGAACAATAACGCGAACGTCATTTTTGTTGAGTATGGATTGTCCCTGAAATCACTAGGACGACAAGGCATAAGCTGATCAATTGGACTGGAAAGTCAACCATCAAATGTTGGCTTCTCATATTCCCAGACTCCTGTGACCAATTTGGAAGACGCCACATCCGACATGTACAGCTTTCTCACGGCGTTCATGGAAAGTTTTCCGCAATATTCGCACCAAGACTTCTACATCATAGGAGAGTCTTATGGAGGGACTTGGGTTCCAGCACTTGCAAGGAAGATCCACCACCGACAGTCCTCCCCAATGGCGCAACTCGTGCGATCAACCACGAATGTCAATGAGACAAAGATCAACCTGAAAGGAATCGGACTGGGCAACGCACAACTCTCACAGAAGCTGCAATGGCCTGGGTTCTACCCGGCGGGATGTCTAGGGCCCAATCCCGTCTACAACGACAGTGTTTGCTCCATCATCGAGGCGCATATGCCGCAATGCGAGAGCATGCTGCAGGTTTGCACTGACATGGATAACGATGCCGACGTCTGTAATAATGTGCTAGACTATTGCAGGAAGCGAAGCGTCTACTTCATCTTCGACGAGCACCTGAACCCTTACGATTTTCGCAAGCCTTGCCCTGACGGGGGGCTATGCTACGAAGAGGCCGACTGGATCGCGGAATATCTTAACTCTTCCTCGGTAAAACGGGGGCTTGGTGTATCCGAAGATACCATATTTAACATCATTGACCATGAGCTGGGACAACATTTTGATAAGTCAGGAGATGTTTCTTTCGACACCGTCGCCTGGGCCGGAGAGCTGCTAGACCAGGTAAGGAGGACCATATCGTTTCTGTAAACCCAAGGCTAAGATAACGACAGGGATACAGGGTGCTTCTCTACGCTGGCAACAAAGACTGGTTCTGCAACTCAGTGGGAGAAAAGAATCTGGTTCACAACATTCGTTGGCGTCACCAGCCCGCTTTTCAAGCACAAGACTTCCAATCATACACTTTGGATGGAGAAAGAATAGGCTCGTTCAAAGAAAAAGATGGCCTCAGCTTCGCAGAAATTTTCGATGCGGGACACATGGTTCCAGCTGACAAGCCGAAGGAGTCACTTTTCTTGATACAATCTTGGATGAAAGGGGAGCTAAACTCTACGTGAAATGATCATAGTCTAAATGCATTGTATCTATTGACATAGGGGAGTAGGAGAAAGTACAGGTGAAGGGAATAAGTGGTGATGCTTGGAATGATGGGTTGCTTCGCCATGCAAACTGTAATACCTCGCGACTGCTAAGTTCAAGCCCGAGTATATGAGAAGCTGAAGGAGCTCAAAGTGCGGTGAAAGCCCTGGGAAGGACCCAACTTGCGGTTCAATCAGCAGTCGATGGAGTCCAAGTCGATCTCCTCCTTGCGTCTGCGGATTTGCATCTTGACAGTGGGGTCTGGCAACAAAGCCATGCCGAATGGGACAGGCTGAGGGTTGCATCCCTCAGGGAGCTTCCAATCGTACTTGAGCAGAATATGAGCCAGCGCAATCTTGATCTCGTTGGCGGCGAAGAAGCGACCGGGGCAAGCATGTTGTCCGTGACCAAAGCCGGGGTGCTTTGAGCTCGTAGAGACCAAGTGTGCGTGCTTCTCCTCGTCGGTGGAGCGCATGTTCAGGAAACGGTAACCGTCGTACTTGCTAGCGTTCTCGTACCACTGCTCGTCCCACATGTGAGTGTTGTTGGCGATGATCTTCTGGCCCTTGCGAATCTTGAAGCCGTTGGAAAGAGTGATGTCTGCGGTTGCGAGTCGGCGCCAGGTGGCTGCAAGCTTGAGATTAGCATCACTGAAGAAACACTATTCAGGGGATGTAAACCTACAGAGGAGGACGGGCTTCATGCGTTGCGACTCCTTGATGACACTGTCCATGAGCTTCAAGTTGTAGAGCGCAGTCTTCTTCAAGCCCTCGGCAGGTAAGACCCGAGCCAACTCGTCGCGCAGGGGCTGGATGAGCTCCGGGTTGCGGGCCAAGTCGATCAAAACCGTTTGAAGGAGGTCGCTAGTGGTGTGAATGGCAACGAGGGAGAGGGTGATCTTAAGTCCCCTAAAATTAGCACCCCTAAACAAGAAAAGAAAATGGACGCCGTAGCTATAGGGTATTGTGGCTCACCTGCTCAGTCGCGGGGTCGTATTTCCTGTTCTTGTAGACTTCCTCAAACCACTCGATGGAGTCGTCGAACTGAACACCCTGGGACTTCTTCACCTTGCGACGCTCGAGATGGGGCTTGAGGATTCTTCGGCAGTCCGCCAAGAGCCTTCGTACTCTCCAGCATGACGGGAGGAACCAGTGAACATAAGGTCGGGACCATCTGGGGTAGTAGCCGAGTTCCCAGCCAACGCCGAAAGCGGCAGCAGTGTATTCGGAGGAGGCCTTGATCCACTCGTCGTCTTGGCAGAGCTCTCCACCCATGAAGACTCTGGTGGACATGCGGGAGACGACGCGAATGATGTCATCCTTGGGGACCATTTCGTGCCATTCTAATTTCCCGTGTCAGCTTTTGGATTCTCGTTCGATCGGAAACCAGAACTCAGGCCCTACCCTTCTTGTCGGTGAAGATTTGCTTGAGGATAATGGTGGCTTCTTCGGAGATTGGCTTTGTAAGCTTGGCTAGAGTGACACACAAGTCAGCTTTGAGGCTCTTTCGGACTAGGGCAGGTATGGTATCATACTCAGCGCCTTGGTCAAGTACTTGGTCACGACCTTGGGTGAATCATCATTTCCCGCGAAGGGCTCGAAACCGGGGATGTATCCATGAGAGTCCTATATGTGTCTAGGTTAGAAAACTAGTCGGCAACATTCATCCGCTCCTCCCGAGGGGGCTGTATTACATCGCTGGCAGGCGTGATAAAGTCGAGACGCGGGTCGCTGCGCAGCTCGTGAATAAAATCGGCCGGCAAAACAACAGAGGCTCCCCATTCCGAGTAAAGCTTGTACGGGTTCTTGCCAAAGGTTGCTGTTGCGCGCAGGAAGATGTCCTTGCTCTGTTGTACAAATTCGGTCATGCGGCGTGAATTGGTGAATTCGAAAGGCTTCAGAGGGTTGATCTCGGGGAGGTTCGGGCCACTATCGCCCATCGCGTAAAACAACACGATGAACAGGAAAACTGTTGCGAGGTATGGGATCGGCTTTTCGCTGGGAGATGGGATCGAGTAGGACCCGAGGCCCAACTCGAGGGCTGGGGAAGCCATGGTGGCGAAGGAAGGCGTTCGTCTTGTTGTGGTCGTGTTCAGTCGATATCGCACGGTCGAGTTCCACGTTCTTGTGAGTGTGTGTGTTGATGTCGTCTGTTGATGGTGTTGAGCAGTTCAGCAATCCGAGCCGGACGAACAGGTTGTGTTATAGTTCCCATCTTTACGATGAAATATCGTCATGACGGACTTTGCCAAGACCGAAACCGCGACTCGACTCTTAGCAGAGTCTTTAACGAACCCGAATAGCAACTCCACCGTTGGAACATGCACGCGTCGTCTATGCCTCGTCTACGTATCGATGGGGCCAAGCTTTTTCTCCACTGCGGGTACTACTTCCGACCGAAGTGCCGCCCGTTGTTGCATCCCAGTGGCGGGAAGTCTGAAAATCGCTGAACGTTATGTAAGGTTGTCTGGCTAGCGTCCGTGGATTCCACGGGGCGCGCGTGAGGGATGCGGACGGGAGTCGGCAGATGGGGTCCGTATTCGTATCTCGGAGAGTTGCCAAAGGCGTCCGAGTGCCCGACAAGTGGGCCCCGCCGCCGATCTCGACCGGGAGATGGATAGAGTTGCCGGTGGTGTTCGTGCTTTGACCAGAGATTTACGATGGCATTTCCCTGTCACGACCAATGAAAGGAAGGTTGATTGCGTGCGTCATGCAGCCATCGTTTAAACTGGTGGAACAACAGGCTTGTTCACGTCTGTCATCCGAGTTTAAATGGCCCACTTTGGGGTTTTCCAGGTCATCATAAGACATGCTCCGTGATTCGTCTAATATGTCCGCACCGACGCTCGCATTGATCCTTGGTGAAGCCATGACTTCCAAAGGCAATCGACATTTATTTCTCAAGTCTTAGAAGTTGCATTTGCAGGAGAACTAATGCCGAATGCCGATGGTCCTTATTACGCAGGCTTTTGGTCCTCATGAGAACAGCGCTCTCCAGGTCTTACGCCCTAACTTGATGCGCCCTAGGTATTGAGAACCCTTAGTCGAGCAAAGTGTTGCGAATGCGAGATGTACCTATTCGGGATTTGAAGCGGACGCCGCTCGCGGTCCGTCCCGTCAGCCACCAACGCCGCATTCCGCAACTTTCGCTTAGTTGCCGGCGCCTAAGTGGAAGTCAAGTCAGGCTTTGTTTTAATCGAGTGCAATGTGTGTCACTATTCTCGATGTATGAGGGCTTTTTGTTCGAATCAGCCAAGATAAACATCGCACTGCTAATGGCTTGCAGGTCTGTCTGGGAAACGTATGCGTCTAGGAGAGCCCAGACAGACAGCCGTCGGCCCGTCCAAGGACACCGGAATCGCGTCAGGAAGGTCTCAACAAACTAGACTAAGAAACGAGTCAGATGGAAGTGTCTACAGCCCGTCGGGTCACAAAACGGAACCCGATGTTTGCCTCCAGAAGTCGTGATACCCGAAGGCCTTGTTCGTGCGACCAGATGATGGATAAGTTTCTTGGCCTATCCGTGTTCCTTTACAAGTGGATGGCTTAGGTATGAAATTAGCATGAACAAAGTTTATTGTGGTTCGTCACGCTAGACGATTAGCACCAGTGGCGGAGTTTCTGTCGACAGGTTTTCTCACGGACAAGTTCCCCTCGCAGATTATTGATGTATGTGTAATGGTGACCCCAAGAACGGTAAAGAAGACTTGCGTGAATACGCGTACTACAAAATCTTAAGTAGCGTTAGTGAATGACGCAGATAGGGGATGTATTTCTCGCTGGCGGACGTTTCGTTTCCTAAGAGCTGAGCACTTCTTGCTCGGGTCTATGTCACTTTCAGAATGCGGACACAAGGAAGAGCTGGTTTCTCAGCCAACGTAATAGAATGCCCAAAATAGAGTGGGCCCAAAATAGAGTCGGCAGAATTGGTCAATGAGATATATCTGGGTTCCGAGATGAGCGGCAAAAGTGTGCCCCGATCATTTGAGATCAGCCGCAGTAGGATGCCGCACAAATAGCCACCCGAAGACTTAGGAGTGAACCATCATTTATCATTTGAAGTTGAGCTCAGTAATGCCGCTCATAAAATTTTATTCCAAGCATGGCAAACCCGTCGCCTTTGCGTGTGAGGGTAACACAATGATCTCCGAACGCCGATTTGACAAAAGAAATAACTCCCTCCTCCAAGAACTTAGAAAGGCCGGCAAGGGGGATCAACAGCGCCACATCGCTTGCCAGTTGTGGATGTGGAGTCAGCTAGGATTTGTGAGCAAGCTTAAGCCTTAAGAGATAAGTCGGACGATAGTACATACTCTTGCAGATGAGAGGTGTCTTGTTGTTGAGACATCTAATGCAATCGGCATCATTGCGGCATTCACCTACAAGAAATAAAATGTTAGTCTTCCTACGCACGAGCATCTAGCGGCACTGGTTGAGGAGGTCATGTAAAACCCCGCTTCAAGGACCACGTACCTCCAATGCCGCGCTGCGCAACGACAGCAGAGACAAGGAAGGGCAAGACGGCGATGAGAGAGAAACGCATGTTGATGTTGGTTGCTGATGGCAGGGATATTTCTTTTGGGGCTGAAAACGATCGATGATGTTGATGAGTTTGGACGACAGGGTATAATTTGAGACTGGTGTTCACAACGAAATCAACATGGTAATATTGACGACTTATATATGGCGGTAGTCTCATATGTCTATGTCGGAAGGCATGAGTTGGGTCGACGATATTTCTCCCCGAGTCATGTCAACTAATTGGCCCTTGCTGTCTGACGAGAGAGCGCGCTGGTGCACAACACATGCTTGACTCGAACTTCAAACACTGAGGTTGGTTGCGGAGCAGAACCGTATGAAAGGACAAACTCTATTTCATCAGGTGTCACCTCCCCATATTTCACCATAAAATGGGATGAGCGAAAACACCAGACGGTAATCAGATGGAAAGCATGCTAAACGGCCAAATCGGCTGCACTGAATTATTATACGGCGTATTTGGACACCATTATTCACAATTGCCGGAGTTATTTTTGAAAGGAAAAAAAGATGTCATGACATAGGCGCTGTTGGAAAGACTATGGATACATCCGCTCAAACACGGAGACCATGCATCGGCTTTGATTCCGAGATCGACATAAAACAGGACGAACGTGAATATTGGAGACAGACCTCAGACGACCCAGAAAAATCCCAAGACAGAAAGCCCAGAAACCCGACAATTTGGACAAGTTTGCCGATCTACCCCATGCACTCCCACCAATCATTTTTCACATTTTCTCGAATTATCATGCGAGTACGAGGTGATTGGTCTGTACATCAGCTGGCAGAAGCCCTACCCGAAACCCTCGCATCTCGGAATGACCGCGATTGAGTCATGCCATCTCACCAACTCGGGAGGTCTGAGGCCCGGCATATGTCTTCCGTTGACAAGAGTCGCAGCAACTCGCCGTGTTCCCCCGGGCGGGTTGCCGAGACCGACAATCATCTACGCCGACTTAGCATGCTCGGTTTTACACGGCGACTATGTGCGCCATTTGGCGGTAAGGTGGGAGGTACGGTGTGAGATCTGCAACGCCCAATGCATCTGGTTTCCCGTCCAGCGCCCGCAAGCAGCGGAACAGCCTCTGGAGACCGGTCTTGACTGTGTGTTTCTCTCCGCCGAAGCTCAGCCGGAACCACCCTGGGGTTCTGGCGAAGAATGCCTGCCGTGCATCGCAGTTCGTGTCAGCGTTGGGTGTTTCCGATCTCGTCTGAAGAGGAGACAAGTTCCACTGACGTACCTTTCCGGGTTCCAGGAATACTCCGTTCTCCATCAGGTGCTCTAAAAGCTCCAACTCTCCATCCTTGCCGTGTTGTGCGAACAGCAAGTCCATCCACTCGGAGAGATCGACGAACATGAAAAACCCTGAGTCGGCCTTCATGTATGGAATGTCATACTTGTCAAGCTCGCCCTCGACAAGGATTCGCCTCTTCTTGAGTCGGCGGTTGAACGTTGGCGTGTAATGGTCTCTGAAGTACTTCTTGTCCGACAGCAGCTTTGCCGCAATCGTCGCGCTGTACGACGAGACCCAACCAAACATGCTGGGGACTGTTAGCAAGGGTCTGTATCCCCACTGGCTAGCTGAACCAACCTTAAAGTTCGCATGGTGTCGTGAATCTCCTGGTTGTACGTCGCAAGGAACCCGATCCTGAGACCGCCAAGTCCAAAGTCCTGCAGTTTGTGTCGTTAGCATCCTCGTCACCGGGAACAAAGCTGATTCAATCTTCACGCAGTGGGGACAAAACGCGAGATCGCCGCAACTTACTTTGCTCATCCCCCACAGGACGTGCACGTTTCTGAAGTTCGTGTCCAGGCCTAGACTCAACATGCTTGAAAAGTTGTCTCCGGTCAGGGCGTATATCTCGTCGACAACAAGATGCACTCTGTACTTGGAACATAGTTGCGATATTTGCAAGAGAACATGTGCGGAATAACACCGACCCAAAGGGTTCTCTGGGTTCGCAAGCAGGACGCCGGCAACCTTTCGCCCTTGACTTAACTCTCGCTCGATTGCATCTTCCAGACGGGTCACAATTTCGCATTGGCGAGCTCCGTCACCATTACCTGTGGGTTGTCCCGTGAACCGATCATCAGGTATGTCATCGCATGGGACTTCGACAAGGCGCACTTGATTCCTTGTGGAGATGTCGTGGGCGAACATGCCGTAGCTTGGCGTTGGAAGCAATATCGAGTCACCCTCATCCGCGATGTTGTAGGTCAATGTGTCTAGCAATGTCGTAGCTCCGTTTGCTACAAGGATGTTGTCCGAGGTTAATGGGATGCGGGCATTGAAGTGCTCGGTCATGAAGTCGGCGGCGGCTTTGAGGAGCTCGGGGGAGCCTTGGGTATCATTGTATCCGAGACCTACGACCAAAGGAAATCGTCAAATGCCGGTTCAAATGCGAATCATTCTTGGTTGGGAAGCCTACCATCTTTCAGCTCGCCCTTCTTCAAATTCCACCTGGTCCAGCTGGCAATGTCTTCCAACATCAGCTCGTTGACAGCAGAGCCGAGGTCAATGATCCCCTTTGGGTTCTTTGATGGATGATATTGATCTTGTTCCACCCTCCGGCTGAGATCGATCATCAGATCCGGCTGGACATTCCGTCTTCCCCGGCGTGACGGCGGCAAGGCATGACTGGTAGACATGACGGCTTTGCTGTATGTGAGGGTCTTGTGTTGACTAGAGGCCTGACTCTGAACTTTCCTCCTGCCAAAAATTACTGGAAAACAAGGCATCTTATCGACATATTTGTACAGTGACTCTTCGCAAGACTTTTTAATTCTTGTTAGTTGCCTGACTCCCGGGCCCTGCTGAGGCCAAGCCACGGACCGGGGTCGGCCGACCCGCACCGCATGCCCCACCCATCTTCTTCTCAAAATTGCCTGTTCGGGAATACAAATGCGACAATGTGGTGGTTGTTAGCTCCTTATGTTGACTCACTCCGCCATTCCATCATGATCCTGTGGAGGGCGTCACCAAATTCTGATGGCGCAAATTTTCCATTTGTCATCTGCGAGCGTTTCTCCGGTTCCTTGGTCCATACCTAGCACTGTCCCCAGCCTCTGTCGCGTTCTTTTGCGAATGTGATGGCGTCCCCACGCTGGCTTACGCGCATTTTAGCTTGCGCGGCCCTCACCAATCATGTCGTCGGCGCCGTTGCAACAGGCTACAGGACGATTGTGTCGGACTTTAGTGACCACTCAATACGCGTCAAAAGTTGGTCGGCTGATGACGCGCTTCTTTGTCACGCAGGCGCCAGGCAGCACACTGGTTGGGCAGATATCGGTGAACGCCATCTGTTTTTCTGTCCGTCTTACCACACCTTTCTTTCGCAGAGACAAAAGTACTGATGCGTGGCATGCAGGGTTCCACGAGGCAAGACACGATGAGCAAGATGCACCCTTGATGATTTGGTTCCAGGGAGGCCCGGGCGGCAGTTCTCTGCATGGCATGCTTTACGAGAATGGACCCTGCCTCAGCGATGGTGCCAACGGGACCGAGTTTAACCCTAATTCGTGGACGGAACACTTCAATATCATCTACCTCGACCAGCCTGCCGGTGTCGGGTTCTCTTATGTGGATGACTACTCCGACGAGACATTATATCCCTCCCGCGCCGAAGAGTCTGCTCTCGATATTATCAGCTTCATCAAGCTCTTCTACGAGGCTTTCCCCGACTTCGCTGACGCCGACCTGCACCTGGCGGGAGAATCATATGCCGGAAGATACATCCCGTCAATTGCATCGAAAACATCTGAGTACAATGATTTTCTGACTTCAGCGCCCGATATCAAGGCGGCTCTGGCCACCATCCCCTTGAGGTCGTTGATGCTCGGGAACCCATGGATTAGCCCCGCCGAGCAACTAGTCTCGATGTATGATGTGTCTTGTCTTTCGTATCGGGACCAGTTTGATACTCATCTGGACCCCGAAGACTGTGCCAGGGCGTTAAAAGCTGTTGACAGATGCGAAGCAGTCGCTCGAGCATGCGCATTGGGAGACAACGAT
Source organism: Colletotrichum sp. SAR 10_77 (assembly GCA_025330015.1). Lineage (NCBI taxonomy): Eukaryota > Fungi > Ascomycota > Sordariomycetes > Glomerellales > Glomerellaceae > Colletotrichum > Colletotrichum sp. SAR 10_77. The sequence goes on from JAKMWV010000081.1 coordinate 83,761, forward strand.
CCAGTCCTCTGTGCTCAGCCGAAGAAGCTGTGCCAAGACGGTTTCATTGGCATTTTTGCCAATGTGACAAGAAGCTACTATGACAGACGTCTTCGCAATTGCCCAGGTCCTCAGGACTGCTATCCGGACATTGCCAAGATGGTTGACGTTCTCAACTCCGACAAGGTGTTCAGGGATCAACTCGAAGTTCCAACTCAGACCGGTGGTCGAAAGAAGGGATGGGATATGATGAGCCCACTAATAGAAAGACGGTACTTCGAGTCTGGCGACTTTTACACACCCGCCATCAAAGATCTGCAAAAGATTCTCGATCATTCTCAAACCTCCATTCGTTCGAGATGGCAAGGTGTTGTGGACGTGCTGGTATATGTCGGTGTGGCTGATATCATTTGCAACGCCGAGGGTGTCTTGGAGGGCCTGAAGATGGTCAGATGGGCTGGCCGAACCCCTTTTAGAGCGAGTCCATGGCAAGAGCTGCCGTGGAATGCGTCCAAGGGTGGACGCGGTGGAAGGATCAAGAATACTACCGGGCTTTGGCTTGCAGAAATTGAGGAAGCAGGACATATGGTAAGACAGCTCGTTCGGGTCATAACGTACATCCTTTTGACGAGTTGCGCAGGTACCTCACGATCAGCCGGCTTCATCACTCAATCTCGTCGAATATTGGCTGAAGATTATGAAAACCACTGGCGCCGACACCAAAGCTTTTGTAAACCCCATTGCGAAAGATGAGCTGAAGGGTAAAGCGGCAGTGAAGAGTGCGAATGCCGGTGTGCTTGAGTTGCTTAAGCAAGACATCGAAGGTGCGACGGATTTGTAGTTATGATTAGACTTTCAATTTCTTTGCCGCACCAACTGGCTCAGTTCCAATTCGCTTTGATAGATTAACATGAAATGTTTAAACTTCTGTCTGGGAGAGGCGGAATGAAGCCGAAAAGTCACGCTTGGGCCCGTTTATCCGGCAGTGGACGGCGGAAACTCTATAGTGGGGCGAAGCCGTTCCGTCCCTGTTTTTGTGGAGTAACAGGGGGCTTTTCCGGCTTCGGCTACTTCAGTTCGGATGTCGGATATCTTCAGCATTCGGCAATATTGACTGTCCAGACACACCTTTGTCTCCCAGAGCCCTCCAAACCGAAATGCTGTCGATGATAGATTCTCCAGAGATGGACTCTCCTGTGTCCCAGCATGCTGCTTCGCATAGCCCTGCAACTCCAAAGAAAAGTCCGCGGGCCAGGGTACGAGTTAGCCGAGCCTGCGACTACTGCAAAAGGTACGAACACTCCTCGGATCGAGAGGTTTGATATCGCGGCAGCGTGGTAGTTGAAGTAGGAATGCTGACTTTCCTCAAGCAAAAAGATTCGATGCACCGGAAAGCAGCCCTGTCCAAAATGTGTTCAAGAGGACATCACTTGCGAGTTCAAAGCCCCATATGCCAGGGGTAAACGAAGGCCTCGCCCCAACTTGGGGATTCCATCTGAATCACCCTCAATCTCACCCTACCCTCTTTCAACTCCCCAGTCAGTTCAAGATACTCAGCCTGAGACTCATGGCCATGGTTTAACTGGCATCGCAATCGAGAGTGGCTCATGTGAGGGACGAGAACCGGGAAATGAAGCTTCGCCGGAACCGGGTGAGAGTGATCGCCAGGGTCATTTTGTGGGCGCTTCGTCAGGACTTAGCTTTCTCCTCCGCTTGCAACGACGGTTGAGAGAGAATAGTGGTGGATTGACGGAAACATCAGTCTTTGCTCTCGGCGATCCTGTTCTGCCTCAATTCGACAACACTGCAGTCATTTTACCCCCGAAAGAGAAGGCGGACAACTTACTGAAAACCTACTTCGAGCTATCCTCACCAACATACAGATTCCTTCACAGACCTACAGTTGAGGGTTGGCTGGAACAATTGTACCAAAATGGCATGGTTTCGGCACCTCACTCTAGAAGTAAATATGCAGTCATCATGACCATGTTTGCCCAGTCGATTCAGTACATCGAGCCGCAGGGTACTTCTAACGTCAGTGATGGGTGAGTTTTGACCATCAAACGAACAAAACCAGGACCGCTCTAATTGCGTTCATAGCATGCTCTACTTTCAGTCTGCCGAACAGGAGCTCAATCGTGAGACAGAACCCGCCACATTGACGAGCGTCCAAGCTCTCCTCGGTTGTTGCTTCTACATTATGACTCAGTCACGACTCAATCACTGCTGGAGTCTTTTCGGGACAACGTCAAGACTTGTACTTGCATTGGGAATGCACCGGAAGAAGTTTAATCTCGACGGTATAGGCGACAGCACAGGATGCCTCATCGAATCTGAATGCAGGAAACGGACATTCTGGTGTGCATACAACCTGGACAGATACTTGAGTGCCATCTTCGGCCGGCCATGCGCCTTCCATGATGACGATATTGACCAAGAGGTTCCTGCACTCATCGAGGACCCCGTTTTGGGCAGTGCATCTGTGGATGTCGCCAGTCGAAGGGCTATGAATATTATGCTCGGTCCTCTAGCACACCAACAGCTGGCTAGGATACTGAGCAGGATCTTGAGACAGCTCTATGGCATCAGCTCGCTGGATGAGACAGCAAGGCACGAAACAATGGCCAGGCTAGGCGCTGAGATTCAGACTTGGCGAGACCAGCTCCCGGCTTTCCTGAATCCGGACAAAGTCGACTCCCGCATCTTGCAACCAATCTACCAACGGCAGAGCAATACTCTGAGCCTCGCGGCTGGGCACTGCCTGATGCTCATTTATCGCCCATGTCTCTTCAACGACTACACAAAGTCCAGTCATGACAAAGAGACGAAAGAAAATGTTAAGAGATGCGTTGACGCAGCCTTGAGTGTCGTGACAATCATTGACTATATGGTCGAGTCGAAGCAGCTATATCCCTCGCTCTGGTTTGCACCGTACCAGGCGTTCTGCGCAGTGGTTGTGCTGTACACATATACCATCCGGAATCACAAAGACAACCAGGCTCCTTGGAAAGAGCACTTTGAAGCGGCAGAGCGCTGTCAAAGACTATTGTTCAGCATCACTAGTCCTAGTTCCCTTGGTCGGCGACTATCCGTCATCATGGAGGAATACCGTCTTGAGGTCATAAACCAGGTTCAGCAAAGCTCTCAATCGCATACCAGCAAATCCATATCGCTGTCGGAAACTGCGCTTGAGCCGGGTGCAACATCATGGCTCGAGAGCCTTGGGGCCGAGGACAATCTCTTTGAGCTGATGGATCTTCCTAATTGGGAACAACTGGATTCATTGGTAAGTCAACCTGTGTCATTTAATCCCGAAGCAGCATGTCAGCTGATAATACCGACGAAGGTTCTTGATTTGGGTAGAATCATCCCCGAGCTGGACTTCATGGGCGCCAATGCTGGGTTCTGAAATCCGGGAGCAATCAGCCGAGCCTTTGGAAACAAAGGCATTGGGTAAGCTGCGTTAGTGACAACTGTAAGGGCCAACTCGATTCTCAGCCTTCCGTATTTCCGTCGAAAACTCGCGTATAACAAGCCGCCGGTCCATAGGCCAGCGGATGAAGCATACCCCGCGCCAAGGCCTGGGAGATGTCACATGCGTGATGCTCCGATTGGATCGGGGAATCACTCCCAGTATCGATCCTGTGCAGAACGAGCCCTTAGCCTTTTCCGAGTGCGATATCGGAAGTTTGATCGCGTCTTGGCTGATCTGCCTTGCTACTTTAGTAAGAATCCCGGAGGAATAACTTGCGTGTGGGGGGAATCTCGACTCCTGCACCTCTCACAATCCAAATATTCCCATCGCAATCTATCAAGCTGAACGTGGGTATATCCGTCTCCGAGGTACGATCACAAGTCTAACTTTAATCAGATGGCGCAACAGGAACAGATTATCAGTGCTGTTGAGCCACTTCATGTAGGCCAGTTCATGTTTTGCCGTATCACAACGACTGAAGGCATCATTGGTTATGGAGAGGCTGGGATTTGGGGTCACACGGAAGCAGCCGCGACATGCATCAAAAGGTTCGCCGAGTATCTAGGCGGCAAGCGGGCCTTCGACATCGAACACCACTGGAACGTGATGCATCGCTTCAGCTACTTCCAGGGCCTTGCCATCAACGCCGCAATCTCCTCCATTGACATCGCGCTTTGGGACATCAAGGGCAAGGCTCTGGGTGTTCCGATCTATGAGCTCCTTGGAGGGGCTTGCCGCACAAAAGCTCGGGTTTATGGACACATCTATGAGAGTACCATTGAGAAAGTACTTGAAGAGTGCAAGCGAAAGATGGACATGGGGTTCACCGCCTTCGGCCATATCAACCCCTTTCTCGACGAGGGAACCGACAAGGTTTGCTTTAAGACACATGTTCAGAAGATGCGAGATGCCATCGAAAATGTACGAAAGATGCGGGAGGTTATTGGAGACAAGGTTGACTTGCTCGTCGAACTGCACCGTCGTCTAACCCCGGCAGAAGCAGTCACTTTCTGCAACGGTATTGCCGACACGCTGCCGATGCTCGTCGAGGACCCGATTAGGCCTGAGAACGCCGATGCCATGGCTCGCGTGGCCGAACGCATCTCCGTCCCAATTGCCACGGGAGAGCGTTTCTGCACCATCTACGAGTTTCAAGTACTGCTGGCCCGAAACGCTCTGGAGTACGCGAGGGTGGATGTTGCTGTTTGTGGCGGGATAACCGGAGCAAAGAAGGTGGCAGCAATGGCCGAAGCCAACCATGTTCAGATCATTCCGCATAACCCGCTCTCGCCGATAGGGCTCGCAGCCTGCTTACAAGTTGCCGCGGCGATTCCCAACTTTGCGATACAAGAGTATGCTACGGGATTCGAGGCTGGGGTATTCGAGAGCACTTCGAGACATCTTGGCAGCGACATTGTCGATTATGTTCCCACGCCTAAGGAGGGCTTTGTTGATATTCCATCTACTCCCGGTCTCGGAATCAACTTGGTGGCGAACGCACAGGAGATCAGACCACCGTTGGTCCAGCCCGTACGGATGCGACCCCACAAAGATGGATTCATTGTCGATCAATAGCTCCAACAAATGGCTTAATTGTCCTCGTAGAACCTCCTCGCTCGATTAGTATTCCTTGAAATCCTTGAATCCTTTTCAAACGAACGAAGTATCTGAAGGTAATCATAATTCCGAGCTCTGTAAACCTATTCCTAACATAACATGCTCTGAGGGACAATTCCTAGCCCAAACGTACGCCCTTGACCTGCGATACTACGTTCTTGTCCAAGTCAAAGAATACTCCACGCCCTCTAGTCAAGCTAGCTCATCTCTGGAAACTTCACACCACCCTTTTTCTTGTCTCATCTCAAAGAGTAGTGGCGTCTTCCCTCCTGGTACTGCGCCCAGCCTCGAAGGATGCTTCGAGCCTGAAGCAAAGCGTTCTCTTGCCGCAGGCGCTGAATCTCGGCGTGCTGTCGGCGCATCGCCTGTTGGTTCCGGGCGATCATGATCTCTTGGACACGGATGGTACGTTCATCGGCGTTCAGCCATCTCTGATAATCCCAGACTGTGTCCTCGAGCTCATCGCAATGATCGGCAAGCTTATCGTTTTCCTTCAGCAGGTCGTCGTTCTCCTCATCCAGATCGTCGTATTCCTCCTGCAAACCCTGAAGTTTCTGGTCTCTCTCCTAGAGAGCCTCTTTCAGGGATTGCTTCTCAGAGTTCAGAGCATGATTCTCGGCGACCAAAACATGGATGCGCTTCACGTTGTCGGCAGAGACAGGGGGCTGGTGTGGCATAACAGCGGCGGCGTCAAGGACGGTGGGGTCGTACTCTGGCTTGACGACTAGACAGCTTGTCAGCACCTCGGTAGCAAAGAAGCGAAAGTAGACAACAGTCACGTCGACGACGACGGCGGCAGCGCGGGGAAATTCAGGTTTCTTACCAAGCTCCTCGTCGTCCGAGTCATTACTCATATCTCCGATCGAGGCGTTCTCGTGGTTCTGCACATGATCGCCATCTTCTTGATCAGGGCGAGGCTGGCGGGTTGCTGGCACTTGGTGGCGGGAATGGGAACAGAACTTGCGCTGGGACTGGATGTTGATAAACTTGTCGAGCACTTCCAAGAATCTCTGAACGTCCTTCAAAGAGACTTGCGTTGCTCGCTCAGCCGCGGTGAACTTGATGCGGGCCTTGATGAGGATGTCCATGACGTTCTCCGGCGCCTTTGGGGCGGTCGGGCGCTTCCACTTGGGGTCCTTCTCGGAAAGATCTCTCAGAGCTGCCTGCCAAACCTCGCCCAGAGTCCAGTGGCGATCGTCGTTCATCTTCTCGATGACAGCCACGGCGGCGTCAAGAATCTCGGCACCACGGCGCGCAACGATCAGCATGCGATCATTGCACGAAAGGCTGGTTTCCTTCTTGCTATTATTGATTCCACAGAGCATGAACATGAAGCAAGGGTGCGAGTAACGAGGTACGAGGGGCTTGTGGCGATTTCCGGCAACGGCGAGACCGGGCATCGTTCTGACGGTCTTAAACCAAGGCGCACACGCTTTGGTCTGGTGATTTCGAGGTCTTGCCATCTTGGTCAGGCTGATGACGGATATGTCGGTGGTGCTGGGAGCGATTTTGTGATGATCGCCAAGTGGGCACTGGAGGTGTGTTTTTGAAAGGATGGAGCGGGGGAAAAAGAGAGAAAGAATGAACGAGGTAGCTGTGAGTGAGGTGAGTGAAGTTGGTCGTGTGAGCTGAAAAGTGGGACCGCGGAGGGACAGAATCTTGCTCGCTCGAGCGTCTGGAGGGCAGGAAATGTCAAATGAATGAATCTGTGAGCCTACAAGAAACTTAGGTCAAGACAAGCTAATCTTCCTCTCAATTCTCAACAAATGTTCATATGGCGAGGCTAAAGAAGTAGAAATGCGCCGTCAATTTGAGCTAAATATGTCCGGGTGGAAAAAATGAGGGACGATACGATGATTTGAACAGACGACCTACAAAAAGGGTCTGCGAGAGGGTAGAATGCCGAAGTGCGGAAAGGGGGCCAGCCTTAACCACTACGTCAAACTCACTCAAATCATCGACCGGAACCTCGTGGCAGAACGTGCAAGGCAACTGCCCTAAATACCCATACCGTGAGCTGAGGTTGCTCAAAGACAAGGTGAGAGGTGAAAGGGACGTCCCCACAATTGACCACCGGCGACCAGTCACGCGGCTCGTTCGTTGTTCGGCCTGAGGACAACGCATCTTACGGCCTTGTTCTCCTCGGGAGTCTCTTTGAAGACAGGAACATTATTGTTGAAAGACCTACTGCTCAGAGACTCTCAGTATTCAATAGTGTCGCACTGTTATCGTCCCGACGCCGAGAACCCGAACCCATCAAATCGGGATATGGGCATCACACGATGACAACGACAAGGACGACGACAACAGATATGGTAATTGGCAAAAATGGATAGAGGACGAGGGAACTCCATTCCTGGCGACACGTGTTATTATGGAACGTCATGGCTGTACAAAGAGAACACCAGCGTTCAGAAGACCGCCGTGCTTAGCCCCAAAAGGAGGCTGCCCAATCTCTTGCCGATTTGACCCAGTTGCGAGGTCTTCTCGAGTCGTCGTCCTCCGCAATATTGCTGTTTTCGGCCAAGCTATGTTGAAGCTTTCGATTCTCAGCCTCCAGCATCGCAATACGCTGCTCATAACCAGAGGTCAAAGACTCGGCCTGGTTGGAGGCTCCAGTATCTTCCGCCTTAACCTGACGAATCTTGTTAGGCGGCTCCACATCTTCGTCTGACGGGCTTGTCTCATCATGCGACCTCTTCGGAGGCCTCTGAGGTTTCTCATCAGTCGTAACTGTGTTGTTTCACTTTAGTATGATGTACATTGGCAGTATCTTCGCGAGGACTTACTGGTTTCTCTCGATTCGTTGGTGGCGTTGAGGTCATGACCTGGCTGAATCCAAACCGAAGCTTCAATCCATCTGTCAAGACTAGCCAAGAAAGGGCGGAACCACTTTGGAAGCTTTATCGGGCGCTGACCACGAAGGTGACCGCGACGCAGATCACTCCTCCTCAAGAACAGGTTGCGAGCTCCCACAAGGCGGGTCATGCACTTGGAAACATCCTCCACAGCGACGGCGCCCCACTTCTCCCTGCCAGTCCTTGTCTCTAACCGCTGCATGGCTTCACGAAGGACTTCGTTCCATTGACCGACGCCGCGAGATTCTGTGACGACTTCCACACAAACATCCGTGAATTTCTTGATATTAGCGGCAAGAAGAAGCTTGTTGCTATGAGACGGGAGGACTGGGCCATCGAAGAACATCTGCCAACCAGCCTGGCCAACTCGAGTTACAGGGTCGCCGATCTCTCCTGGGAAGCGAAGACCTGGCAGCCTGCGCAGGTCAGGATGGCTCGCATAGTAGTTGACAGGGTCAGTTTGCTCTTTGAATATCTCTTGCTGATGCATGAACCAGTCCTCATCCAACTCTTCGTGCTCCGGAGTTTGGCTGACAGGATCGCTTGGCTCGTTGAGGATCCCTTCGTCGAGCCTTAACCAGTCCTCAACAAACTGTTCATCGTCCTCAATTTGGCTCATAGGGACAACCTCGATTGCTTGCGAACAAACCACCTTGTCGGTTTGCTGAGTATTGACATCAGTCATCCTGCAAGCCGTTAGCGGTTTTGTTAGGAGAAACAATCGACAAGAGACTTGGCAATACTTAGCGGCTTCGGCGGGGGAGGGCGATGGCTGAAGACGTTTATGGATGTTGACGAAAGGTGAGGACAGGTAAGAAGACAACAACGAGAACAAAGGCTTCTGAATTCTGAGGGAAGAAATAGTCGACAGATGTTGTACACAAGGTTCTACGAAAAACCTTGCTCTTCTGGTCCAGAGATGTTGCGAAGTCTAATAGCAACCCAAAAAAAGGTGGAGAGTGACCATGAAGGTAAGTCCTCAATGGTCTCGAATCCCAGTAGCAGGGTTCAGAAACGGTCAATCAAGGTGGGTAGGTGGCCAATAAACTTCTTGCCCTCCTGAGAAAGCTTCTGGGACTGAGAAAGCACTCCAAATGCTTCACGTCTACCAGGAAAGGCGCTACGATTAGCGAACGCAATCTGGCCAGAGGAAGGAACAAGCTCATTGCGGTGATCACATAGACGGAAACCAGCGATGGCGATGTAGCGCAAGCCGAGACATGCCTTCAAATTATTATTCATGACAAGGAAAATAGTTCCTGGAAGTCGTGAGTCATGCAAACCTTCAGAAGACCAAGTTGAAAAGCCACGATCAATCTCTCCGTCCCAAGATACAAACCATGGCCACTTCAGATGGTACTTAGCTTCGAGCGCCTAAGACCAATCATTCAAGAGTCCTTTCTCAGCTCCAAGCTGTCAAGATAAACCCCCGCATCATTTGCCCCCCAAGAGAGGCCCTCCATACCGTGGGCCTCTAAACCACTGTTCAGCTGGCGACGGTGGGCTTCCCAAAGCTTCCAAAAGGCTTCCTGGACCATGCAGAGGTCTATCTCCTTGGCGTGAAGGGACAATGTCGTGCGTGTGTTCAGTGTTTGTTCGGTAACAAAGCGGATCTGCAGTTGACGGTTTTCCTGTTCGAGGTAGTCGATTCTGCTCGACATAAGGTTGCATCTTTCCTTATATTCGCCCAGAACATCTTCCTTAGCTTCGGAAGAGTCTGGATAATCTTCTTGGATGACCGCTGGCGTAGGAGCGCTGGTAGAACTTGCGGGGAACCTGGCGTGCGTCGATCCCTGCACGAGACGAGGATGAAGCGGCTGTTTGCTACCCGGGACAACAGGCTGGATTGAGCAGGCCGGGATGGGTTCTTGTACAGGCTCCTCAATCTCTGCAACATCGGCTGATTCCAAGGTTGATGGAGTAAGGATGTTGTCGTCTGAGAATGCCTCGCTGGCGGGGGTCTTTGTGTCCATTTCTTCGAAAAATGTTAGTGGATGCAATTCAGCAGAGTAAGATGGGAAACTTACCATCACGCAAGAATCCGTACTCAGATTCGTCAACGAGCATGTTTGGACGATCTCGTAGAAGCAAGCTTGTAATGTCCACAACCTGTCCGAGGCCTCCATGTGCGGATGCTGGGCCAGTTCCCATCCCTTCCACGAAGGCATTCCGAGCAAAGACGAGTGTATTCACCATTCCAAAGGCGAAACTGAGCCTGTCAACCAAGGGATAACTCTCATAAACTTGCCCGATCGTGGAGGAGTAGAGCGAGTGCTCAATTAATGCGTGGTCAATATCGGAAGCGAATCCCTGGACGAAGACATCCCCTTTTGGGAGCCTGTCCAGCTCCTGATTAACGACGGTGAAATAACACATCATCCTTAGTTCAACGTCCACCTTGTTGTCGAGAGCAGAATCGTCGAAGAAAATTCTGAATAACTCCAAGCTGCGTCCAGGGAACAGGCCTTTCCACTTGTCGTTCTTTGGAAGCCTCAGGCCTGACATAGAGTGAATGTATGGGTGATCGGCCCATTTGAGATTCTCAGCTGCCGATATTTCCGGCATGGCGGGTAGGAGCTTGGGCAAGCGATGTGCGAAGACTGTGGTAATTTTCGGAGATGGCGGGAAAAAGGGAATAGTTGGCGGTGGTGGTGTGAAGAGGGAGAGGAGATGCCCCTGCCAGCTGCAAGGCAACTTGCACCGTCTTCATATACTCCATAAGTGGCTATAGAGGTTTCTCTAGCCCAGACCATCCTGGCCTTCAAATATTTCCCCGTGAGAGTCACACGGTAGTCAAAAGATGCGCCTCCAGGCGGCGAAAAGAGAAAGGATGTCAATTCTGGATTCTTTCTATCTGGTACACCAGCGTTATCAGGGTCTCTCCGCAAAGGTTTGTGGTTTGTGAAAGCGACGGTGGTGTGGTATATAAGCCTGTTTCCTGACCCTGAAGGTTGCCCCAAGTCTCCGGAACAACGCCATTTGATCTGGATGGTAAAACAACACCAAGTTGCCAAATGCCACCACAACCTAAATCAGGCCAGCAACCAACGCTTTGACAGGCACATCCCCGGACAGAATTGGACTAAACCAGTCCACGAGGTTCTTCTTCAAGCTGTCGCCCGCAACAGCATCACCTCTTATCAACGGAAGCAAAGCAATCCATGACAAATGTTTCCCTGAAGCTCCCTTTTCCGTTGTAGTCGCCAAAGCCTGCCATCGTATGCGGGGTGAGGATGCACCAAGGATCAGAGTCCTCTTCTACCCCCGTCATGAAGAATCTCATAGCCCGCCCACGCAGCTTTTCCCTTAGCCAGTACTCCATCCTTGCCTTCGTGTACACCCACGAGACCATCTCCGGGGCCGTCAGCCCGTTGGACAGGACCTTCGGGATCAAGTAGTCGAGGATCGTTCTGGCGAAATTGGTGCTCTCGACCAGGAGTGCCACCCAGCGGACGAGAACGTCGATACGAAGCACCGTGAACTGCTGCTTCTGAAGCACGTTCATACCGCAGATGATGCCGAGGGCTACTTTGCCCCACGCCTCCGTCGCGGCTGCTGAGACAGAGGGATCGTAGACCGAGCGGAGGTTGCTGATGCTCATCCGGGAAATCAGGTACAACAAGTAGTCCATGGCCTTCGTGTTGTCGGTAAATCGGTACGTGATGACGGGCTCAAAGGTGGGACCGGTAATCGTGTCCCCGTCGGCGCCGACTCGGACGATAGGTAGGTCGCAGTCGCGCAGGCCTTTGTGCCATGAGTCGAGGTGCTTTGAGAAGGTATCGCATTGTTCCAGCACTTTTTCCGACGTCAGATCCTCCTTGTAAAAGTCGCCCCTCTGAAAGTTGCGGTGGTCGGACTTTCTGTTGAGCACGGAGCAAAGCCATCTGGCTGCCCTCTCAGACGCGCTTGATCCCTCAACAGTGTTGTCATTGAGGAAGCTGGCCTCCATAGCGTTTCTCGAGTAAAGGCTGAAGACTCTGGACATGACATCTCGGATCGCCAGCTGAGGGTCGAGGAAGCTTGCACTGTCGTAATTGTCGACAGGGTTGCTTGACTTGCGGGTCGGTGTATACGTGTATCGAATGTCGTAGCGGAGCATCCGCCATGCTTTGAAGAGGTTTGGCATCGATGATGCGGCAAAGTCCATCTTTGAGGCGATGGCGTCGAGACCGCTGGCGTGGTTCCTGAGGCCAAAAGCCGTGCCCGCCTCCAATTCGTGGTACGCTAGAAGGAGGGCTGCGCCGGCCAGCTCCTCGCTGCTTTTGTTAGATCGCTGTATTTGCAGCTGAAGGTCCTTCACCGCTGTGTCGTAGTAGACCCAGACGCATTTGTCGTCACATATCCGCCGCAGGCTCTGAAAGTCCATCGGTAACCGCTCTGCCAATTTCAGATGACTCGCGGACAGCGCCAGGACCGCCGCTCGGAAACAGCTGCTCGACTGGAATAGGTTCGAGAAGGCTAGCGCGACGGGGATTGCGGGAATGACGTTTGTGTCAAAATGCTGTACAAGTGATTCTTCGAGGGGTAGCGAGATCTGGAGGTCGGTGGTAGGTTCGCCCAGAAGGGACTCCTCGGCAGATGATGTGTCGAGTGGCGAGTCGTGAGACACGAGGAACTCGTCCCAGTTGGCAGGTGTCAAAGCCTCCGGTGAACTTTGCCGCGGCGAAGTAGTATCGTCGGAGGCACGCCCAGGCAGCGGAGTCGAAAGGCTTTCGATGACGGTACCCAGCACAGGAGTGACCTCAGGGAATACCTGCGACGGCGCATTGTTGGGGATATCGAAAAGACCCCAGGGCAGCGCAAACGCGCCACCAGACCAGGATTCAGTTGACATGAAGTTGGAAGACGGTGCCGGCACTGGAGCAGACGGGGCCTGAGCGCTGAGTCCCGGTCCGATGACGATGTCTGGGCGAACAACTTCGGACGACGCCGTCTCCGTGGCCGTTATGCGACGCTTTCTCCGCGCATCCTCATGTCGCAGTGCCGACCACCGAGCGGCCTCAAACTTTCGTGACGACTCTGCGGCCAAGGCCGTCACGTCTTTGAAGGCGACGGGGCGATCATAGCCGCTGCACTTGATGCCGCGACGAACACAGGCGGAGCAATCGGGGCGCGTCTCGTCACACTGCAACAGGTCAGCCCGCGGTCGTTTGCAAGAGATGGGCGTGTACTAACCTTGCGTCGCCTTGTTTTGCAGTTTTGGCATCCGGTCCGTTTTCGGACGATGTCTGTCTTCTTGGGTCGTGACGATTGCGTCTCCATTGGCGGTCGACCAACAGCTGTGTCACCGCTCAGCGCAAGGGGTTTTGCTGTCGAGTGCTAGAAAGCTGTCGTTCAGGAATGCGTAGCGGGGTTAAGGGGAAGGAGCTGTCGATACTGAAGACGAGACATGAGGCCGTTTCGGTCTGTTGGGGAGGATGGTTGGCATTTTGGTCGGTAAGCCGGCAGGCAGATTGTGCCGATGGCGGTAATCTGACTGACATGACGGGATCCAGGATGGCGGCGTCGGGCGAGATGCTCGTGGAGGGCGCAGCGACACTGAACTAGTGGGGGCACAAAATCCCCACAATGCTGACTCTACGTTGTCGCGGTTGGCTGCAGATAGCGGCGACATAGTGGCACTATGCCTAAACAGGCTCGCGGGTGCGACGCTACTCCTGTTTTGGCAGAGCTGTCCGCTGCTTTTCAGCGTTGCGCATGAGAACCGGGCGGCGGCAGCGACAAGATTAAGAATGATGGCGGACGACGATGAGCTTGAAGTTTTCAAAAAAAGAATACGCTGTATTGACTACCACTGAATCCAAGCATCCTGGGACCCTGACACCGTGTCACGTTGTCCGAACCAACCGTGACGCGTCGCAGCGATCGATTCTTCCACGGTGAACGTAGCGCCATGCTCATAGATCAGCGACTGTACCAGTTTATAGGCCTTGGATTCGGCGTCTGGGTTCGCCTGCCTGATGAATGCGTCCTTTAGTAAGTTTCTACACGTGGAGCTGACTCCTGGCTCCTCTGTGGAGTCAGAATGAAGCAACTTCTTGTATGTCTGATTGACATTGAGTCCGTACTCGACGCAGGTTGAAATCACCTCCATCGCTCGTTCCAGTTTACTGCTGGGTAAAGCGAAAAGGTTGCCAGCAATGAAGGCATGGAAGTGTATGCTCTGCCGAGTGATGACTGTTTCGTATGCAAATCCAGCACCCCTTTCCAAAAGCGTGCGTAGAAGATCTATTCGGCCGTGGTACGCTGCGGCCTCAATGGGCGTCTGGAACGGAGGGGGTCCTGAACCATGCCTGAAGAAGGGTACTCTCGTTGAGTATTCCGGATATGAGCCATCTGGCAGTGATCCTGCTTGTAAAAGCGCTGAAAGACCGTCGACGGTTATGCCCCTTTCAATGTGCTAGGTAAGAAGAGGCTCAGAAGTTGTCGTTTTCTGATCGTCGATTGGCAACCCTGGGTCTATTTGTAGAAGAGCTCGTATCATTTCGCTACTGCTCGCAAGATGGAATAAGGTAATCTGGTCATCACGATCGTTGAACGGCATGAATCGGTGCCATGGTGTCTGCTCTTCAACGAGAAGATCCAGAAGCTCCACGTGGTCGTTTTGGACAGCGTGTTCTACCAGGGTTGGCTGTCGTAGATAATCGCGTATCACATCATTGAATCCGCAGGAATGGGTTACTTCGCAGTCGCATTGAATGATTGGATGGCGGAGCCGAATCTCTGGAAGTCGGGATTCAATTTCGTCGATCTTATACCCACGCCTCAGTAGGTGTCGGGCGAAATCGACGTCGCCTTTGTGTATGAAAGCCCAAGACACCGCTCGATAGAGGCCACGGGTCCGATCGAAGTCGATAAGAATGCTGGCCGTGGGGATTATTGGGCTACTTTTGTCGCTGTTCATGAGTCCTCCTTGAATTGCTAGCGCTGAGCAGGTCCGATGCAGACTTGATATGTCAGGGAGATTTAGGTGGTCGCAGATAAGAAAAAGACAGTCTTTTGCCAATGTGGTGATGTCGAGTCTCTGATGGATGTCCCGTCGTGGCTGGCTGAGTGCGTAATCTACTTGCCTGTTAGAAACAATTTGCAGATGTTCGAAGCCTTTACGCACGGCTGCAATAAGAAAAGTGCACCATGGTGACAATCCGAGTTGCTCGATGTGTTGAATCTGATGCTCGACAGAAGGATATGTGACGCTGAATGCTACGGTGGAAAAGAATGGATTTGCGGATGTATGGAGGACGTGACCCGACCTGAGGATTGACGTCTGATGCGTGTGGTCTGAAGACTTCAAGCGAGTCGTCAAGGCATGAAGAAGGTTAAGTGGTCTTAGCATCGATTTTCGCTCCTACTTCCACACCCCATGTGCCTTTCGAGGCTGGCGGTAATTGCCTTTCTCTTACTCCCTCTCCTCGCCCCTTCCTCAGCGTCAACGTCCCTGTGGCGTCGCCGCCTTCCGCCTTTCGCTGCTGTTCGTCCATCTCCAATAGGTTGCTCGTGGCATCCACCACACCAACTGCGACTGCTTGAGATACCCAACTGCAGAAACTTCGACCGACAGACCGACACCTACTTGGACATCGCGATCCTTCCGAATTCTCCCACCTGGCACGCTTTCAACTGCAATAAGCTAATCCGATCTTGGCAGCCGCACCTAGCCCTGAGCAGGAGCATGGCGCTATTCCAAATCTCATCGGCCAAGGTAATCAGCCGCGCACCAAAATGCAGCACTGGCAGACACCAACCCGTGGGCGCATGGCCAAGGCAAGACTTCCGTAATGAGAGATACTCCGCAAGCACTAACTTCGCAAGCTCTGCGCTCTTCCGGATGCGAGATGCATGTTGTCAAATTAGGCTCACGATCAGCGACGCCACAACCCCCACAGCCGTCGCCGACTGCATCTCCGCAGTGGAGAAAGTCCTCGGAGCCCAACTCTGACTCAGGCCGGACACTTGATGAGAGCGAGGGCCTCGCTAGAACTCGCCCAGTCATTGAGAAATGGTCATGATCAACTTGGATGATTGGACCGGTCGCATCGTAGGTCGGGTGCCAAGACAAAAGCTTCGCGCGAAGGGGGGAAATTTTAGGCAGCCAACGTCGAGATGTAACCGAGTTGCGGCACAGCAAACAAGTTGAACAAGGGTTGCAGTCACCAACCGATAAATCAAAGCGATTGTTGTTTGTAGTTCAGCTGCTTTGCCGCAATCCAATGTTCATTTAAGAAAGCGACGGCCCATTCTGCCCGGCTTTCTAGCCTGCTCTCTTTTCCCCTTGCTGCGCTGATTTTCAAAGACTCCAAGGCATTCCTCAAAGACCGTCCCTCAAAGAACTCGAATCCCGGCAACCTCTCCTATCCCTTCAATCATAACCACAATGCAGCTACTCAAAGCCATCACCTTCACCTCGGCAATGCTGCCAGCCGCCCTAGCCAAGATCGACCCCCTCCCAACCTCGACCGACGCAGAGTCGTACCTCTCCGACCACCCAAGCCTCTCCACCGTCGCCACCGGCACGCAAGCGACGTCCCTCGTCAGCGCCATCTACAGCGTCGAGAAGAGCTGGAGGGACGAGGACATGTACACGACCATGTACTCGCACATGTGGTCAGCCGCCGCCAAAGCCACCAACAGCCCCGACGTGGTCGCTTCGCTGGCCGTGACGGGCTGGTCATACTGGGACACCACCGACCAGAGTTGGTGGAAGGATAACATGCCGGACAAGGAGAACAAGTTTGTGTCGGAGTACATGTCGGATTGGGAAAGCGCGTACCAGAAGGTGATGGCAACCGCAACGGGTACTGAGTCCAAGGGCGCGGCGCCGCGGTGCACTGGAATGGCGATGGCTGGGGTTGCGGCTGGAGTGGCGGCGGGAGTCATGGTTGCGATGTGAGACGTACTTGTGAGAAATGGTTGACTGGTGTACTCCATAAGCGAATGTTCAAACATCATATTCCAAATCATGTCAGAGAGAGCGCGTGATATTGAGAGTAACTAACGTAACGTGCCAAATCAGGCTGGGTTGAGAAGCTGACTTGGCGCTGCCCCCAAACGGGAGTCAAAAAACCTGGGTGTGGGTAGTGATGCCAAACCCTCCTGCTGAATTCAACACAACACCTCCTAAGAGTTCAAGGCTTCCTCTCGGCGCTGCCCCTCAGCAAAGATGTCCTCCAGCGTTCTAGCTCCCTGACCAAAAAGCACGGGCTTCTCCTCCAAGATCAGGATGATCTTGTCTATCGTCTCTTGGAGCTTGAGTTTATCAACCAGGGCGCGGGCATCAAGGGCGCACTGCGCCTTGGTCTGGGTCTTGGCGGCTCCCATGTCAGTGGGCTCAGCAAGGGTGGGCGGAGGAGGGGGGCGATTCTCAAACATGGTCCGGCTGTCGCACATTTTCTTCACGACACGAGCGACAGCCCTAGCCACGTCCAGGCCATGTTCCTTGTTGAGCCGAGTGGCGGTGCGGTCCTTTGAGAGGGCCTTCGTGAGTCTCTTGAGGAAGAACTCGTCGGTGAAGTCCTTTGTCGGGTGCGCGCGTAGGACCTTGAAAACGGTTTCGACAAAGAATAACTGCCGGAAGATGAGGGAAGACTGGGAGAGACTGTACGGCCGGTAGTTCTTGTTGATGTGAAGAAGCTGGTCGAGCAGCTTCGCAGGCGCATCCTTGCCGAAGAAGGATCCGTCAGCCTCTCTGCAGCAATCCAGCTGGGACATGTCGATGAGACGCCAGCCTAAACAGAATTAGCTGATGTATTGCGCGAAGTGTGAGTGTGAGAAGGGCGAATAATACTTACTCATATTGACAGGATGACAGTGACGAACGTCGGAGTGTTCAGAAGGCAGGAGATAAGGGGTTGTGGATTGAGAGGAATGTCCTAAGAGGGCAGCGATATTTCAGGATGAGATGGTCGTATCAATGCGGGACAATGTAGATGTAAGACGAAAGACACGCCGAGGAATGGCGATAGACTTGAGAAGGTGGAAGTCGTTGCTCAGAGTTGGTAGCAATCCAGGACGTGGCGAAGAAGGTTCTCACGTTAGCGTCCTTGTGGAGAGAAAGAAAGAACAGAGAGGCTTCAGGCAGCTCAGAAGTCAAGATTTATACTAAAGATGCTGGAAAGCCGTGTACCCACGTGGGGCATCTTCAATCTCACCTTGGGTTCGCCTGAATTCACCTTTAAGCCGTTGAGTGAACGAGCAGTAGGTCGGGCTTAGTTAGGTAAGGTAGGCTGTTCTACCGCCAGAAGACCTCACCTTCTGGTCGTCGCGACCCACACATTGGCGATCCACGTCATGGTGAATGAAGCGAGCCTGCGAAGAGCCAGCAGCCGCTCCAAGCGCCAAGCGCACGCCCGCCCTTCGGGCTGGGCTTTAAGTCAAACTGTCGACAAAATCTGCCAGAGTTCTAAGGTCTAGTGGTCACAGGATGCATCCGATTGGGGAAAGTCCTTCTAGATAACAGGCATAGCCTAGGGTCGAGCGTTCGATTCCCGTCTCAGGCGGCTTGGATTTGAAATACTAGTCCAAGGTCGAAGTGTGAAACCCTTACTTTTTGTGATTTTTCCCCTGTCTTATGCAACTTAGCATGTTACCTACACTTTAATAGTAGGCAGACTTAAAGTATCATATCCAAATAAGAGGTTGAGTGAACATAAGCTCTGTAAGGCGTTGCTCCTATTTATCTACCTACTGCTATAGCAGAAGTTGAGGAGGCACTTCGCAGGTAGTTCTGATCTCGCTTAATCTGGAGCGCAGCTCCTGAGGCGAAGCGCAGCGAGGGAGTCACACATCTATTACCTTAGCCACTAAAGCCAAGGCGCAAAAACGATATAAGAGGGCTCTTCGCTAACCGGCCGTAGCTTTAAGGCCCTTCGCGGATTCGCTGAGCGAACTGGAGCTAATGTGAAGTTATTCCAGCAGGGCAGGAGCTTTAGAGGGCAAGCGGCAGGTGGGAGGGCTACGCTCCCGTAGTTGCGCTAAGAGAAAAATCAGCGTCGAAGGTCTGGGCTATCGAAGATAAGAAATATTTTAGACGGGTTTCCAATCCTGCACCGGGCTTGTAATCGCGCCGACGTTGACAACACGTGACCCAAGCGCAAGGTGAGATCCGGATACCAGGAGAAGCCAAAACTTCAAATTTCCACCTCAACACCACAACCACCGTCTCTGCGATCCTTTCCATCAGTCGAGCAGAGATCAGATTCAGCTCAAGATTGTCGTCCGAAAATTCCCCGAGATACCCGAGTAAGCTGCCCCATAACCACGCGCCTCCGAGATAGCTAACACGTCGTGAGCAAGACTCCAAAATGACCGACGTCGATCTCGACCAGCTCCTTCGCTTGCCCGGCTTGACCTTCAAGGCCGCCGGCCCTGTGCTTGGCACAGGCAATATCGCCGAGTCCGCCCTCCGTCTTCTCCAGCTCGACTCTGGCCAGCTTCACCAGGGCGCCAATCAGCTCTTGGTCGTAAAGCGCATCACCTACTTCGCGCGTGGAGCTCTCGGCATCAGCAAGCACTACCCCGACATCGATCCTAAGACAGTTGCCTATCAGAGCATGGTCACGCGAATCGTCACTCTCGACAAGATTGCCCACCGCGAGCATGTCGCCAAGGGCCTCACCATGCGCCAAGCCGTTATGCGCATCGTCGACAACTACCGCATCGCCCGCAAGCACTACGTTCTCCACGCTGACGTCGTCGACCCCCCTGTTCCTGTCGCTCGGGAGAATGAGACAGAGGCTGCGCTCGCTACCCGCCAGCGATTCGATTTCGCGCTGCGAGAGATGTGGGACGTCCTCGGCCAGCTTCAAGACCTGATGACTGTGAGCGGCAACGCGACTCTGGCTGCGAAGCAGGCTCTGGCTCAGGAGGTCAAGAAGGGAGCGCTCTTGCAGCAAAAGCTTCGTCTGCACGAGAACGATGCCGAAATCTAGAAGAAGGAGCATCTTACCTCTCGCGACAAGGTTAAGGCGGCTCAGAAGCACGCGGCGATCTTGCAGAGTCAGAATGAGGGACTGAAGAATGGAAATGATGAGTTGAAAAAGGAGAATGAGGAGTTGAAGAAGAAAAATGAGGAGCTGAAGAGTTACATTCGGCTCATGAAGAAGGACGCCGTGTACGCCATGTCGGCTATCGAGGCTTCCGAGGAGGGAGGCGTCTCTGAGGATGGGCTCAACGAGCTGGAGGCGATTCCGCAGTGATGTATCAGCGTCGACTTGGAGACGGGCCTTTGATACCCAGTGGCTGTTGCGCATGGAATAAGGGACTCAGAATACGATTGGAACGAACGTTTTTACGATTGTCATGAGGTTTGGGCTATCAAATATCAGTGTCACAGACCAGAAGTAGCATAGGTAGTTCTCACCATCTGGAACTGACATTTCCAATCGCGTCCGCCCATACATCGTGCCATATCGGGGACCGAAAGTTGCAACATCGGTGATGGTCTTGTCTCCATTTCTGTCAACGTGCTCTCCACGTCCTCTGTCGCAATTATCCCAGATATGCGGGTCCTTTGTGTGTCGCATTCAGCAGCGCGGGTCTTTCACACGCATGCGTTCCTCTGAGCCTGCTGCAATCTAGCAGTATTAGCTGGCTTTGACAAAATATTAAATGCAAACCCTCGAGTGCGAACAACGGCACCCATCCTTTGTCGTACATACCAAACTATCTCATGACGATTGGCTCACCACAAGCCTTTGAACAGCACCGCCCCTGTCAGGTGCCCACAGCAGCAGTACTCAAGTCTGAAACGATGCTGCATTAAGCACATGGTTGGTCAAATGGTTTAAATACCTGGATTTGACACTTCAGCCCGGGTAACCCCCGAGGATCAAGTTCGAAATATGGCCAGGACCATGGCAACGATCACGGTCCGGCGCGAAAGCCGTCACTTGGAGAGCTTGATCCTACTTTTTGGACTGATCTGCATTTGTGAAAGACATTTTTGTCACATTTCCCAACTGCATCCCCTCTCGCGTCAGCACTGAACTGAAACGCCTCAGTCTATTCCCAGCCTGCTCAGGTTCACCGAGTTCGGATCCACGCATATTGTGTGCTTGTTTTGTGTACGTACACCTTTGCCATTCAAGTGTTGGCGAATGTCTCCGTATGTTAAAATTACATCGAAGACGCCATTGGCGATTCCCAAAACTGCAAGAGGCGGCTGCCTCGGTCACTTTCTCATGCACCAAACGCTCGTGATAGGCTTTGAAGGCACTGCGTGTTTCATTTTATCAGTACCATTGCAATTTTCTGAGATATTTCTTCTACCCATCTATGAACCCTGAGGCTGCCGCGCTCTCAAATGAATGCATTGCTCCGCAGCCAGCATGGTTGCCAGTATTGGCTCCCTTAACCCGGGAATCAATTATGCTCCTCGAGTAAGCTCTCCTGGGATTTTTCATTTGCCAAGGTTTCCATTCCTCTTTCACCCCGATAGTAGGACAGTATCAAAACATTCTCATTCAGCCCCTACGGACTCTCGTCTTCTACCTCGAATGTATCTTTTGCCGATTGCCAGAGGCTGTATCGAGGGAGCCTCTCTAGCAACGGAACCCTTTGAACCATTAGCTTCGTGCCACCGGAAGACTTGCTGGTACACTCACCTGCGTTCGCGAGAGGCAATTCTTCTAGCTAGAATTGGCATCGTTGGCGCATGGTCCATTGTTTACCGAACGGCCGTAGGCGTTCAAGGCTGCAAAATCTGGGGGACATCGCGATTGCCATTTCGGAACTTCCGGCGGTTTCGTCTTTGGTTACGCAGATGAGGTTTTTCGAATTTCTCAAGTTCGTCCAAGTGACTCAACAGGGTGAAGTCAGGTTGCGAATTGTCTTCATCCATGTGTAGCTGAACGTAACTCCTCCGAGCCTTTCGGTAGGTGTTGACAATCCGAAAGATAGCATTCTTCACGCTCCTGCCATGCTTTGAAACTTCTTTTGATACAATAGGCATTCCGAACAGAACGCTGCAAAAGCACCTGTCGAGAACCCTGGACCAGAAGAGATGGGAGTTGAATTCTATCTCTTTCTCGTCATCGGCGACTTGCGTGGTGTGAAGAAGGATTCGCCACAAGTTGTACTCAAAGTCCTTATAGTCTGGCTTAGGACTGAGTTCGGAAGGTTCCAAACGAAGAATGCGCATGGCCATAGCCGCGATCTTGTCTGAACCTAAACAGGGTCCGGGAGGAAAGTGAACACCCTTGCCATCTAGACGGAGAAGCTTCTCGTTGCGCTCTTGGGCTCGTCTCTGAGCCCGTGAGCAGGTCATTGCTGCTTTTCCGTTGACAGTTAGAGGGATTTGCGTCGCACACAATGTCAATATGAACAGGTCAACATACGCAGGCGGAGTATTCCCAGATGGTTAAGTGAGAGCAGTGGAGGAGTGTATTCGCGATTGTATGCAGTAGCGGAGGTCGTAGTTGATGAAGTGTGATCGGGAGGTATGGTGTCGAAAGATGTCCTCTTGGGATGAGATTTGTCGGAGAGGATTGCGGCGCTGGTCCTGGCGGTGAAGAATGCAGAAAGTAAGGTAGACGAGGGTGAGGAGGAAGTGGAAGGTGTGGCTCTTGCCCAGGTACCTACTTAGCCCCTTGGCTGCAACTTGCATGTCGAGGCCGCCTAAAGGCCTGAGGCAGAAAACCCGTCAGATTCTGGAAGGCAGGTGCTCGCCACTCATCCAGTGGAGTGATCAATAGGGGGCAAAAGACACAGCACCCAGGCAACCTATTCATCAAAGGCGTCACATGTAATGATGTCAAAACCATGGCGAACTTATTGCACTTGTCGTCCTATTCCACTACGCAGCTTCAAAACCGATCTTCATACTTTGAACTTCAACTTTCCAGCCCGTCTTCAATCCATACGTCTTCCCCATCAGCCATGAACCTCCATATCAACTCGGAGTTCAGCCCCAAATAGCTGGCGGCAATGGCATCCAAAGACATCATTTCTGTCACATACTGAATGTGTGGGAAGTAGAAAGCCAAAGTCTCCCTCATACATCTCGCATAGCCAGTTTCTTTCTCGTGCAATTCTTTGTCCAGCGCAATGGCAGGAATGCCAAATTTCTTTGTGCTGGTGCTGCCTCGTTGGGAAAAGCCTATATCATTCACAATCAGTCTTTGATCCTCTCTTTTCCGTTTGGAGTGTCAACTTACCTTCAATCTTGATCAATGCAAATCGCCTCCGCCACTGTGCTACCACTTGGGCTAGTGAGAGCACGTGCTCTCTTCACCGCGGCAGCGCGTGCGTAGGGGAGCTCAATGCCTTTGAGGGCAGCCTCTCGAGTGACGGCAGCAACCTTTGCCTGCTCCTTTCTGATCGCTGCCTCAAGCTCTTTGACCCTGCCCAAATTCTCGCGGTTCATGTCGAGTACATCCTGCATCTGTTGGTTCAGAATTTTGCGGGCTGACTTGTCACCCTGCCGGTAGCCTCTGGCATGTGCCTTCTCATGATCTCGCTCATGAGCCTTCTTCTGCACGCGGAGGATGGCGACACAATGCTTCTTGATCATGGCTTTGTCCTCATCGGAGACATCAAGCTTGTTGACATATTGCTCTGCTTCGCGGATAGTGGCAGGCTTGGCTCTCTGTAGCTTTCGCATGGCCGGGCTCATGTGAATTTCGTCGTCGTCATCAGTCTCATCGTCTTCAGTAGACTCGTCCGTGTCGATGTCATCGTGGGTGGACGAGGGAGAAGGTAGACCAACGTCAGCTTGGGCAGAAGCCATGTTCATTTGCCGCACGATCTCCTAGTCGTGCATAGCTTGGTGGAGCTGATGGACATCCTTCGCCTCAGACGAGTAATCGAGAGGGGCTTCAAGCAAGGCTGCAGCTTCGTTGGGGTGGGTGCTTCTGTATTGCTCCCAGCCTCGCTGGTAGGTGTCGATGAGGTATGCGAGACGAACCAGGACTTTGGGGTCGGCGTCTGACATAGTAAGATCATCGCGAAGGTTCTCCTTGGCCTTCTCCCAAAACTTGACGGTGTGGAGGCTCAGAGTGGGTTCATCGCAAGCAAGTTGAGTAACGACGTCAACTATCATGGTGAGACGGAACGCGAAAGCGCCGATGGTTGTGTGAGCGTCGAGATGCAGAATGGGGAGCAACTCATCGCCATCATAGAAAAATGTTAGTTTGAACGAACTGTCGAGGCTGAAGCCAGGGAGATCGGCAGGAGCCGACGACAAGGCCATTCTTTCGAGCTGGGTGGGTCTTCGTCTGGTCCAGACTGTGGCGAGTAAGGACTGTGGCCAAGGTGAGATTGAAGGTCGATGGCGACGGTAAGTCTTCAGCCAAGGCTGCGATGAAAGTTGGGAAGGAGAAGATGGATCAGGACGGTCCGACGAAGGGGATGTGAAGGCATGCGGCGGGGTTAGATGGACTAAGGTAGGGTACCTTAGGTACCTTAATTAGGATGTGGGTCCCAGTTCGGACCCACAAGCGCATTAGTGTCACGGTGCATCTTGCCCAAGCTTGAGGTGGTCGCGACTCCACGTCCAGGTTGTTCGTTTTCTTGCGCTGTTAATTGCCACTTAACGTCAAGGGTCGCGGCGATGAAAATGCCATAATGACTTGATACTTGATCTCTATTCTACAAGCTCATGTGATGCAATGCAACCCCTCCATGATGACTACCTCCCCATTCTGGGCAGGCACAAAGAGTCCAATGCTAACCTTCCTTCAACATCTCAGATTCGTACTAACCTCCTTCTAGTAGAAACCTGACGAGTCTAAATAGGAAATCACGTCTCGAATCCTCGATATTTTGGATATCGTTCAATCATCAGTCAGGTCGATAACCTCAGTCTCGTCTCGAACCGACTTGGAGTCGTTGGACTCGTCCTTGTCGGTGTCCTTGTCGGCGTCCTTCGTCTCGGGGCTCTTCTGGGCAACACTGTGGTGGTATGCAGTGCTCTCGGTCTTGATGGTGACATCATCATCGTCGGTGTGGCCCTCACCGGTCTGGAGCTGTCCCTTAACGACGGTGACCGCCGTATCCTTGGCGAGGCTGTCATCGTTGAGAACAGCAGCAGCGGCGTCCTGATTCGCTAAAATCGCCTCGTACTTGACAAGACGGGCCTTGAGCTCATCATTCTCTCTCTCCATGTCTCTGATCTGACGGTCACGGCCAATGTTGTCCATGGCGGAGCGACGCATCATCTCCCGCTCCTGCTGCAAGACATTCTCAGATCGGCTCATCATCATCTGGATGCACATGTCCCAGCCGGAGCTCCAGTTGGCAAGAGAAGCGTTCTTGAACTTCTTGTCGCCCTCTAGCTGAGTGTAGTATTGGGCAGCAGCGGCCTTGTGCTCGCGCTCCTCGAGAATCTCGAAGCCTTTCATGTCGACCGTGGCGCGGAAATCGCCGCCCAAGACGGCATTCCAGTCAGCTATGGCAAGATGAAGATCCCAAAAGACATAGTTGGTGCCAACAGGACTAGCCACAAAGCCCTTGGTGCTGTGGGGATGGTCCTTGGCATACTTCAGCCAGGCAGAGTAGTAAAGCTCGACAAGATACTTCCACTCCCCAGTCTCTTCATTGGTGGCAGACGCAAAGATTGAGTCATTGGTCAGCAGCTTTCGAGCCATGGGCCAGAATCCGGGCTTCTCCACGTCCTTGGGCTCCAGACCGTATGCGTGAATGTTTGTCAGAGCCGCTCGAATGATGCTGGTAAGTCTGGCAGCAAACTTCTCCTTCCTGGTGTGGAACGGGCGATGGTCGGGGTCGAGGAAGACGAATCGGAACACAGCCCGATGTCCGGTATCGATGAGATGCTTGGCCAAGTTCTTGTGCTTAGTCTCGAGATGGATTGTGAAGGCGAAGCCATCAATCATCATGGACTTCTCCATCAAGGAGAGGTTGCCAGGGTTGAGGTTGGACTGCGACATATTGATGTGAGGGATATCAATGTGAACTGAGTAGAAGGTTACCAGGCTTGCATTTTTGAGGCTCACGAGTATCAGATATTACCTTCGTGAAGTTGCTTGGAGATAAGAGACTTCGCGATAGGGGGAAGGAACCTGAACAATGGTGACTGGGACAAAATGGCAGTCGTTGCAGTCGAGCGTGCTGGAAGTATGCGGATGAAAATCGGGTCGAAAAGACGAAGAGGAAGACTAGAGACGACGGCGGGAGAAACCAAAGACGACAACGTTGGAAGTGGACGAAGTTGAGATCGTGCACTTACGCGGTGAGTGTGGAGGCAAAACGGCCGTTGACGCTTGGGTGAGTTGAATGAGAGCATATTTTTCCGGCGAAGGGCTGCGGCGAGGCCGACCCAGGAGGTAGGAACATCAAAGCAGCCCAAGTACGCGCCTTCTGGAACTGATAGAAACTCGAAGCACACGCGGCACCGGGTGAGGTGAAGTGAAGTGGGGCATCCTGCCGCTCAAAGGTCCCCATAGGCCGGCAACACCTTGTGGTATGGTATATCAGTTGGGTACGTTCTGGAATCTGTCACCAAATCGGGGCTTCGCCAGCCACTGGGCCACTTGGCCTAGTTGGTTGTGCTGTTGCTGCCACGGGTAGCTCGGGCTCACTCGACACATGTGAATGAGGTATCTTGCCTGGCGGGGTACTAACATTCGAAAGTCGTACTGACCTGCCTACTCAATTTGGTATTTCTTTTTTGCAACTTCATTTTTTGTTTTATAATAGAAAAAGGGTCGGAATCTGTGTTTTTGCTTCTGTGTCTGCCATCGTTTTGCTCATCTTTACGTGGAGGATTCGCGGTTTGGTGCCCCACTCTGAAGCTCAAGTGCATTTTGGCCGGCCACATCCAGTACATCCCAATAGCTTACTTAAGGTAGCAGTCACCACCCCGACCTCAATAATCGCGGCAGGCACCGGCATCAACGTTCTTCCGTACTGCGACTGACGGAAACTCGCGTACCTTAGGTACCTATTGATGGACGCGAGGAAGACTCTTTACATACCACGCTCCACAGAAAGATATTGGTCTCCGTCATCGCTACTCCAGCCATACCTCAGCGACTCAGCGACCGTCTCTGTGTCTCTACCATGGCGTCTGAGCCGAAGAATCCTTGCGAAAAGGCTCCATCTTCTCGTCTCCTCCAGTACGTTCAACATCTTGGAATAAGGTTTCATGCTGATAAACTCACCTCGGACACCAGATACACCGCCAAAAACATGGAAGAGCGACGAACGCAAGGCCTAGACCCTACAGAACCCAAAGACATACGAACCAGTCCTTCTGTCTTGACAACGACCGTCACGAAACTCGAGATCGAAGCCAACGCCTACCAGGAGGCCATCAAGAAACAAGATCTCCTTATCGGAGAAGCTTTCAACATCTTGCAGGACCCTTCATCGAGCCATCCAATGCGACAGACTCCTTCCAAAATCGCCAAAAGCTCCGCTAAGTCCTGGATGGCCTCATTGGAGCACCTTTGGGACCTCTACACGGAGCGCGCAGCTCTCAGAACCAAGCTTATGAAGATTACCGAGGACTAGAAGACGACGGAGCGTTCATTGCAGGCGCTCAAGAACCTCACGACCACCAAGGCCAGCAAGAAAGCCAAAACGCCTACGCGAGATGCTGTCGCGACACTGGAGTCTGCCATGGGGGATCTTACTCTCCAACCCGTGACGACACCTAAGATTGAGGAAGCACAGGAGAAGCCGCCTGGTTCCAAGCAGCAGCGCAAGCAGATCACGCGTCCAAATTGCGGGAATCTTGGAAAACCTGAAGCGAAGCTTCGTCAGACGACAGAGCTGTCGACCGAGAATAAGCGAGCTTCCCATGGAAGGTATTCTATTCGGATTGTCGAGGATAATGAGCCCTGGAAGACATACAGCTACCGGGGTGACAACTTTTACGATCACTACGACCGTATACGTACGCTGGCTCGGAAGCGATGAGCTCACGGGCGGTCGAAACTTACAGAAGCCATCACGCCCGTCAACAACAACGGAAACACGGTCACGTGGGCGAAATTGCACGTGAATCCCACTCTTCATGAGTAGCAGTCATATATGCTCCTCATGAGCCATGATCATCAATACTCTTCATGAGTAGCCCTCTGGGAACTGGGAGGACAGAGGTAGCAGTTTAAATTCATCGACGTAACTTTCAAGGAAATAAACAGTGCCACCTGTGTTGTGATCAATTTCTGATGTCAAAACGTCTAGAAAATGTCCAAGGCCATTGGCGGTACCCCAATGGAAGCCATCGACCCACTGGGCCTTCTGTTCACATACTCCGCCAAAGCCCCTAATAATCAAGTAGGTCGACTAAAGGCCTTGAATGCGAGCAGGTCTTTGCATCCTTCACTCCAGCTTCGACTTGGCTACGCAACGGGATAATCTCCTGATTTTTGTTCTTCAAACATGCCTCCCTCTGAGTAAGAAGGCTCTGCTGGTTCTTGACATGCTTGTTTGGCTCAAAGAGCTCCTACTCCGGATGGAAGGTATCATCGTTACTCTTTTGAGTACGGGACTGGACAATTTTGTGTTGTGCGTGTTCTCCTACTCCAATAGACCCCTTGATGCCGCTCTTCATTCATTCACCTCGGTCTCACCCATATCGTCAATCCAGGCCTTGCTGGCAAGGCCGTTGGCGGTGCAAAGATCCTGGAACAGGGCGCCAAAGTATGGTCCGTAGTGATCTGGCTGGTAATTCAGACAAGCGAGAGTGATGAAACCTTCTAAGCCAGGCACTGGGATGTCGATAGCGGTGCAGGTTTGCTGTAGGTTTCTCGCAATGCCGTCGAAATTGCATGTTGACCTTGAGACTGTGTTTGACCATCTCATTGGCTTCGAACAGACAGATGCACAATGACAGCATTGCGGGTTGCAAAAGAAGACTCACGTTTCACATGATCGAAGTCGTGGCGGATGAAATGTTTCAGATCGCTCTCCTTGTTACTGCCTGCGCTGTTCTGCTTGTCGTTTCGGTTGCCGTTGCTGGCTCTGTAACCGTTGTCGGCTTGGTTGGCTTTGACATTGCTCGCATTAACCTTGCTCATATCATTGCTGGACTTGAAAGGCGCCTTGCTATGTTGTATCGGTCATTGATCTAGTCTTTGACGAGCATGTTCTTCAAAGACCTCCGAGCTGTGGGACCCCGAGCTGTCGGATGTTCGGAAGAATTTTGCTCTTCGAACGCAGAGTTTGAGGATCTCATTGCCGTCGTCTTGGGACTGATAGAGGCTCTATGATACCTTACAACACTTTGCATAACAATCAATAAAGATACCTGAGATATGAGACGGAGGAAGGTAGTTCTGAGTGAAGGTGATGAACATATCTGGAGGTCTAAGGGGCCAGTGTGAGAGAAGACAGTCCGACAGTCGGCTCGGGAAAGGCGGAGATGCCGACAGCATTGTGGGCTGATCCGTTTGAGAACTCTAGGGGAGTGACTTCCTGCGAAGATAGTTGGAGAGTAGCAAGCTGGCCTTCCGTAGAACGGCGAGGGAGATAGCGGAAGATTGTGCTTGGTGTGTCTACAGAATCAGAGCTCGTGCCTTGCTAAAATGCCTCAAAACCTTCAAGGCCACTATGGATCATTCGCTGAGGTTTGCTTCCATAACATATTCCTCCGGCTGACCGGTCGAAGTGGTGCTGTCTAATCCTCATCATCTGTGCCAGATTTATCGTCGATCTTATTCTCATCTGCACGAGGAGAAGCCTGATGAGGAATGGAAGAGAAGTGGGCTTACCCACGACCCTACCCGGAGATGATACGAGAGGAAAACAATAGTGGATGAAGAAGGTTGACGCCACGATGCGCGGTCGTCTGGCCTGTTGAACTTTGCGGGCTTGATTGATCCACATGAAGCTTTATTGTGACAAGACCAGAACCTGACCACAGGCAGCAGTGTCTTGTTCCCTCGCAACTACCATAGAGACTTGAACAATCATTTCTTCTCTCTCACACAACCCACTCTGCGCAGAGATCAGCTCTTTGCCGGATAGAGTGGTGAAGCCAAGGCCCCGCGTTGTCCCAACAATGCCGTTACGACGGCGCGCAATGAGAGTTCCCAGAGATGAGATGTTGAATCTCAAGACAACAGATCGACAAGGACCCCCTCGTGGTTGTATGTATCGGGAGCAGGTATGCTCGCATGTCTCATGGCCTCGTCCCGCTCCTCGATCAATGTGGTGACCTCCTCCGCATGGCATTGCTTTTCGTAGTCCAATTGCTGCTTCAACGCTTTGTTCTCCTTTTCCGACTCGTGCAGAGCAATCTTGCCCTCGTGGACGTCGCGAACAAGGATCTCGAAGGCGTGCTGCATGGGGTAGTCGGGTCTGACCGGGTTGGCCAGTTTCTCGACACCGAGGCCCATGTCGTTGGCCAGGCTGGTAAGAGTGGCCCGTTCGTCCGTCGCGAAGCTGATCTTGGCCGTCGTAGCTTGAATTTCATTGTGGAGCTTCAACACAATTGCCTTCAGGCGCTTAATCTCGGATTGAAGGCTGGCCGAACTGGCGCCGCTTAGCCGTGTGGCAATTTGTTCGATGGCGTGAAGGGTCGTCTGGGTTTCATCATGAAGTGTGAGAGTCTTCTTGAGGGTCCACTCAAGGTCTTTGATCTTGCAGCCGAGATGATGAACATAGATCAAATCCCTGCTGGCAAAGAACTTCGAGAAGTGAACTGTCTTCTCCATCTTGGACAAACCACGATCGTCCGTGCTGATGTCGATGCTAGGCCTGAAGCTTTTAGTTCCACGCATCTAAGGGAAGGAAGGGTGACGAGAGACGTACTTGGAGACCAAGGGACAGTCGCCATTGGGTCTCTCCGGGGGATGATCCCATTCCATGGTGTTCTCAGCAGCGCCGGTGGTGCCGAAGATATCGGCAGCTTGGCTGGACATGGTGTATCAGGAGAGAAATTCCCGTTGTTGTCTGCTGGTGAAACAAGATCAGAGAATGAAAAATACAAAGAAAAGTAAAAGCGAGGCAAGTGCATACTGATTTGGCAGGATCGATATGGTGTTCTCACTGGCGTCAATCTCTTATCAGCGGTAAATGGCTCCTTATCAGCTGATTGCAAAGCCCGCCAGGGCGAGAGCACCTTATCTCGGGCTGCCAGGACGTCTTCACTCACCGCCTCGGCAAGTCTCTTTTCTGCCGGTGGGGCATCGATTGTCCATCACCAGCCACACCGAGCCTTTGATGTGATCGTAAACACTCATTTTGTTTTGCGCAAATTTAGCTGCTGTAGGATTTCAACAGCTGCTAAGCTGAGTGACACTTTGATGCAACCTTGCCACAGGGATTTGCGTCGCAACCGCACTGTTTCCCAATCTTCCCCCAAAACCCACCGCATCTTAGCGCAGAGCCACAGTGCTGCTTTCGGTGCAGTCGCAGTGCATGATTGGCGCGCGACATGGGTGGCGCGGAAACCTTGCCCTTGGCGTGCTTGGCTCCACCACCTTGATTCAACGACAACGCCATCTGGAATAGAATTTTGGCGATCCCGCGTAGTAGGCGTGCCCCGTCCAGCAACTGGTCCATCAAGAACATCAGGGTTAATTAAATACCCGATGATGGCGAGTCTTGCGGAACGAAAGTGAACACTGAGGCTCGTCTACTCACAACAGACAAAGGTACCAACCAAGTGGCTGGGCGATGCAAACTGAGCATTTCAGCGCCTGAGTATACCTGAGCAGCAGCATTAAGCCTTCGTTCGCTCTGGTGGCGCAATCGCCAAATCATACATACATGGTAACAAAAAATATGTCGAGAAACGAACTCGGCAAACACTAGTTGCATCATCAGCAGTGACAAAACACACACGTGCGGAAAACAAGACTTGAAAAAGAAAGGGAAAAAAAGAGTCAAAAGATGGAGTTGAACCCTTGCTCTCTGGTGGACCAGAGTGGTACTAATGAACCGGCGCGGCGTGACCTGCAAGCCGGGGCCCTACGACTGCACCACCCGACTCAAACCAGCTCTTTTCCCCTAGGGTTGCTGAAAATTCCCGATCGTTTCTTGCCTAAGACCCTCACTCTGCTTCCACGCCCTGGAGCGACCCACTCAATTCTCACCTTTGACTTGAATCAACCTATCAGAGCACAGCTCAACTGAGCCGGTCAGTATCATCACTGAATCTCAAGTGGTGAGCTCGTTTGCGCGCATGCCCTTTGTCGGACTCCGTGATAGCGCCGATGATGCAGATATGTCACGAAAGGAAGATGTCCACGAAATTTGAAAATACGCGAACCAACGCTATTGAGGGAAAATTTGGAATCAACATATAACCTGGTGATGTTGACTTCATTTCGTCTGAGTTATTCTAATCCAGCTTCAAAACCCATTCAGTCCGACTTTCTGTATTCCAAACTCCCTGGGCAATTCCAACGAAGCCTCAAGTCTCAGAAGCATGGATGAGAAAATCTATAGCCCTTCTTGCATCCGTGGTCATTTTAGACGGGATGCGGACACTCTTGCAGAAACTCATCCAGATCCTCCTCCTTCCAAACACGCTTCTCAAAAATAGTCTCTCGTCGATTGAAGCCTGGGAGGATGCGAGACCATAGCCAGCGAAGTACAGCACGCGATACGGGCGCCTCGTCATCGGGAGTGGCTGGGGCAATGCCGGGAGCCGTGGCACTGGCGGAGAGTAGGCTGTCGACGAGGGGGTTCGGGTCGGGCTTGGAAGGGTTCAGCGGAGGGGCGCAGACGGCGACCTCTGACTCAAGTACAGTGAACTTGTTCATGTCTGCTGTTGTTGTAGAGGCAGGCTGATCAGCCTCATCGGCGGGGCTGTCGAGAAGCAGGTGCCGAACATTCCTGGCGGGGTCGGTGGGAGCGACGAAGAGACGGGCGATATCATGCTTGGACGCGTTCTACTGATCCAAGGCATCAAGGAGCGTCTGGTAGGTCTCGTGGCCCTCTACAGAGCTCTGAGGATGCATGGCGAGGTAGTAGGCGCGAGCATCTGCGAAGCGATTGATGAGCTCCTCTTCGCGCTCTCCCATGGGGTTGTAGACCTCCCAGCTGCGCTTGACACGGAGAGTCAGGAAGACGCGCTGCTAGAACGTCTTCCGGCGAACGTGCGGCATGGTGCTGCGCAACTCCTCAACCCCGTCGCGGACCAGTTTGACGTGATTCAGGGCGTCGATGATCATGGAAGCCAGGCGGGTTCGGAGCTTTTCGAGGTAGACATGGCGCTCGAATTTGCGATTCTTGTTCGCAAGGCGGCGGCTCAGAAGTATGCAACAGGCGAGGTTGTCGCCCAGCAGGAAGTCGGCCCGGGTGGTCCAAGTGAGGCCTGGAATATGGCGGAGAACGTCGTGGTTGACCCGGCGCGCGGCGGGATTGGTGTTGGCAGTGAACGACATCGTCGCGCGAAGGTACGCGAAGCCTGGTCTGAGTGTCAGATGATGTTTGGGACGGCGGTCTTTATGATAGAATGGTCATACATGGCCAGCTGCGTCGAATCGGGGCCGCGGCCTGGCTTGATGAGTATGATGTGTTGAGGAAGAAGAAAAACAAGAGGATGAAAATTCGCGAAGGAGATTCAGATGGAGGTAAAGTGGGGCGCGGGTAGGGTAAGTCTCCAGCTCGCGAAAGGAACTACTCTACATGCGGAACCACGCCCGCCTTCCAAGTGGCCGATCGAGAAGTGAGATAAGAATGATGTCTCCGATTATCTCACTGGATCATTACAAAGTGGATCATAGCTGAAGCTCCCACTGGCCTGAGGCGTCCACAGCCTGCCGCACTAGTGGACCCAGGGTGCACGTCAAGGTGAGAGAGCACCAGGCAATAGGTACTGCTGGTGAATAGTCAACTCATGGCATCATTGAAACGATCACCCGGCCTCTCGACCACTGGGTCTAAGTACGGATTGGGACGTGAGCCTCACGCCACTGGATGCGAAGCCTTGGTGGGCAGGTTAGAGTCATGTGTCGGAGTCTGTAGGGCCCCAGCTCCAATCGGTGGCGCCGAGCCTGCCAAGTGCTAGTGGTTCAAACCCACCCGTTGGCTTCTTTTTTTTTTTTTAATTCCCAGACTGGCTATACATCTTCACTGGTGGTTCATCAATGGCAGGGCGATCTTCATTGCGCATAAAGATTTGAGCATGACAGAACTAGTTTTCTTCCACCTTCCGAACGCCATCGATTAGAGACATAACCATCGTATGAACAAAACCGTATGAACCAAATTTGCATGAGGTATTGCTTCAATACGCATGAATGGACGTGATAATTCAAGTACGACAAATGAGGACTGGTATAATGATAATAATTGATGCAGTATGAAATCATTCATCCACCCACGTTCGAAGACCTCTGCCATTATCTGAACTTGACATTTGCAGGTATCGTGATCACTCAATCGTTCTTCAGGACGTCTTCCGGTCCAGAGCCGGGGATTATCGCCAATCATGATGTTCGTGTTGATGATCTGAAGTCATTGTTCTTTGAGACGCGGCATCAGGGCCACTCGATAACGTGTGATTCTTTTGCGGGCTTTGCGAAGCTCGAGTGCGCATATTGGATAGCTCAACCGCTGGACCGGACCTTGGGTAGGCCTTGCGAGATGAACAGCCGCTCGAGCTGGCCAATGGTCTCGGCGATAGCATCGATTGCTGTTCGTTGACGACCTTTTCAAGAAATGTTGCTTTGAATCCTTGTCAGCCTTTCCGTGCTTGAGTCTGATTATGTAGAAGTTGAAACGCACCCATTTCATGGATCCAGCTGGATGGCGAGGGTTGGATATTGCAAGGTCTTGGTCTCGACATCGTGGTTGACTCTTGGGCCGGTGATATGTCGGTGTCAGAGGCTGTTGCTGTGATCGAGGACAAGCGATTCTGAAGAGATCTTTGACAGATAATTGTCGGTGCCATTTCCAAAGAAATGAAAGAGGTTGATATTGTTCGCGGGTTTCCCCAACAAGGCCTGAAAGCCGTGTTGGAAGACGAGGTGGACAAGGTGGACGAGGTGGACGTCGTGGCGAGACCTTTAGGCCAATCTTTGTTGCTGAAATAGGTCACTATTAGCGATTTCTCCTTTACGCATGCGATTCCAGATCGGGCCTCTTAACTGGGTCTGCGGCAATGAGCCTCTCCGTTTGTCCGTCTCAATCGTGTAAGTGCAGATGGAAACTGGAGATTTGACAAGAAAGATCTGCCGCAAAGCATCCAAGGTGTCAAAGACGCCATCTCATCTTCGCAGTCGGCGACCTTGATCCTTCAAAAAGGAAAACGGCATGCTACGCCACGCCAAGACGCGCTGTCCGCCCATTTGTCCGCCGCCCTTGATCGTGATCGCGTCAAAGGTCGCCGACCAGTCGGCACCGTTCCCACCAACCACGCAAACCCAGTCTAACCAGATGTCAACCCATCAGCCGAAGTGAAAAGACGACGACGAGAAACCGGCGGCAGCGATGAAATCACCTCCCGCGGCGTCCCGTCCGCTCAAAAGCGGTTCCGATAACGAGAAGGCTCTTTTGACCTCGCTGAGCCCCCGCGGTGTGGGATGCGTCGGCACTTCGCCGCCGCCGCCCGGCGTCTCCGGCCGAGTGGCGGACATCGGAGGAATGGTGCCGCGGGAACGAGTCCGTCATGTTTTCGTATGTGGGATAATGGGTAGCCTGCTTCGGGGTCAACGGCGTACCGCCGAAACGTCGCCAAGCCAACCCAGAGTCAGGTGAAGCCCGACGTATCTCCATTCGCTCGTCTCCCGGCTGCCCGCCGCGGCGGCCAGAAGGGGGGCGAGCGCTGCGGGGCGGGAGGCGTTGGCGCCGAGAGAGATGGGCAAACACCCAAGAAACTCCCAAGAGGTGCTACGAAGCTTAGCCTTTGCAGATCCTCCTTCCGGAGGGGCTTGGCGGGTTTCTTGGTGCGACGATGGCACGTGGGGCGGCTGGCTTGCTGGTTTGGCGATGGGAGAAGAGGTAGTATGTGGCTGGGCTGTGGTTGGCTCAAGCTTGCCCGCGGCGCAAGCAGCAAGCTTGGCCTTTGACAATGTCTCGGGTCGCCGAGTGGACGGTTCCTGGAGGGCGAGCCGGGGTGACCCCGACGCAAGAGTTGAAACATGAAACAGGAGTCCCCTCGAGTCAAGTATGGGAAATTTGAGAAACGTTTTCTTGTTGGTAGGAGGAGACGAAAACCAGGGGCTGCTTTCGTAACCAGCAGGGTGAGAATCCGATGGATTGGACCGAGGAGAAACTCCGACTGGACGGTCGCCCATGGCCGCAGTGGCGTTTGGCGATTGTTGAAGGTTCTTGGAATACGTCGTATCTCGAGGCAAGAGTAGGAAATTTGCCCGCATGCTCTGCCGATTGATGGTTCTGGCATCGGTTGCGTCGTCTAATCTCTGAATGGTTGCTGCTGCTTTGGCCCGTCGAGGTCTGAGTTGCCACGCTTCACACGCGTCCCACGGAGGCGCTCGTCTGCCCGAGAAAGACGCTGATGAGGCTCAAAGAATGCGCACGTCGACATGGCAGTCAGCATGCAGCGCACGCACTCTGTTCTTGCTCGAAGAACGGTCAGCCATGGATATGCGATGGAGAGATGCAGCGGGCTCGGGAGCGGATACGGGATGTGGGACACCGCCCTAGGGAGGCCCCAAGACCTCGAGGTTGACGTTGGTTGGTGCTGCAGGTGCTGCAGGTGCTGCAGGTGCTGCCCGGGCTGCCTGGTGCTGCACCACCGTTTGGGTGACGGGCCAGCGGGCTCCAGCGGGCGGGCGGGATTCGTCCAGTGCTTGGGGGTTACCCGCTGAATAGACTTCCAGCGGCTGCAGCGGCCCCGCTAGCTTCTTTCCCTTTAGCGTCTACTTAGCACTCGCTTAAGCCCCACCCAACCAGCTGCTGCCCTGCACCTTTTCAGGAACAAAACCTCGAGCTTGTTGGGAGGCACCAAGGTTGAGTTCAAGCCCATACCCCATTGGCGCTTGCTGTGCGAAAGACTGGCTGAAGCATATCGCGAGGGGAGGACGGAGATTGGGCTGGACTGCCTTCGATTGTTTCGTTTGTTCGGCGTCGATTGAGGGTCCCCACTCTAATCGTCAGCCATCGGAACTCTTTTTGGTCGTCTTTTGTTATCGGAGATTGGCTGAGAGTGGCGGATTTTATTGGACTCATTGAGCAGAAGCGGAAAGGACAACTATTTTCTGTGTGGGAGCCGCGGGTTCAGCTGATGGGCGGTTCGACGATGGATTACGTGGGCTTTTGTGGCATAGCGCTGTCAGCTGGGTCACGGTGTTGGCTTGGCGATGTTTTGCGCTCATGTTGTGTTTGGCTAGCGGTGACAGCGTTTTGGAATGCGAGATGAGTCTGTGGGATCAATGAATTGTGGTGAGAATGAAAATCTTCATGTTTTGTCATTACTTCGTATGCTGTTTGATGCCATCGTTTGCGGACACCCTGTAAAGTGCTATGTACTGAAGTCAAGAATGACTTGGTCTTTGTTACTGAAAAATTCGCCCAATACAATTCCTCTGATCCAGTATCAAGGCATTATGCCGGGCCATGTTTGCGGGTGCCGCTCGTGGCTTTGCTTCATATGCGGTTCTCCATCATCTCCTTGATTGCCACCTTACTTTCCCTGTCCAGCTTCGTGCTTACACGTTTTGGTTTCGTTTTTGATTCGTACTTTTCGATAGCCTCAAGCTCCAGCCCGAGGACCTCCTCGATATCCTTCATTTTGAAATCCGCTTGCCTAGGTGTTGGATCATTTCGCCAGGTTGATGCTTCGCTGTCCCATGAGCCGCCGTGCATGTCGTCCCTTCTCCTCCGGAAACAGCACGGGAAGTGTCTGCTTGTCCAGATGATCACGCGGTTGTATGTCTCCTCTACCAGCGGTCTGATTCCCGGAATAGAGAGGGCTATTAGAGTTGCACCAATCTCAGCAACCTCAATCGCTAGCAAAGGGCTGTAAATCCATGACTGGTCGGGTTGCCATTGGCCATTGATGACCAATATGAGACGGACGACAGAGATGGCGACGACACTGCTCACGTTAGTAATTGCCCTTCTAGTGGACAGAGGTATCTGACTTACAGGATACCGGGAAGCAAGATGCAGGCCAGTTGGATCTTGCGCTTCCTCGTCATTTCCAGCATCCTCAGCATGGCAATCGGGATTCCGAACAAGACAAAGTCGCACAGTAACGAGACGGCGGAGTTGATTCCGTACACAAAGCCCCAAGGTAAACATTTGAACTGGTTGAACTGTGTTTGCCACTCGTACGGCCAGATGGCTGTTACCGGTAGACAGTGGAAGACAATGAGTAGCATTTGCGTAAGCCACCCGACGAAGAGAAAGCCTGCGAGGCCCTTGATCGATCGGAGGAAACCGTTGTGAATTCCGCACACACGATAGTAAAACGCCAGTCCAGAGTAGCGACAGAAAAGCAACGCCGTCGAATAAATAAGATGCGCCGTGAAGTCGAGAATTTCCGTTTCTTCCAGGGTATCCTGCGTCATGACATACTGGATATATTCAAAGTGCCGACCCGATCCGATATTGATGAGAATAATACATAGAGGCACAAACGCAATGAACATCGCCTGGTCACCACCACATTAGCACTAGTACTCAGTCACCACCTTGAAGTTGTCCTCACCATTCCGATAACAGCAAGCGCATCATCAACACCAAAGCTTTTCCTCAGGAAAAACCTCGAAAAGGCGCGGCCGTTGACAACCACCAGGGTCAACACGAACATGGCGATGGATGCCGCCATCGACGGCGTATCCCGATCCTCATCGAGGTACGCGACGCTGATCTCCTGTGGTATGCGACCGGCCTGGAAGGCATCTGCGACTGCAGCGTCGCCGCCGGTCATGGCGACGGTTATCGTTGTGCTGTTGGCGGACCAGTATGGTGTGGTAACATTTCCCGTGGCGTCTAGCAAAAAAGAGCGCACACCGCATTCCCTCACGAACGTCTACGACGGGACGATATACGAGAAGAATGCGCACCCCCTCAACAACTTATGTATATTGCAACCCTTCTATTACCCGCTCCCCTTGGAGTGCCCTCCCACCCTTCTAGCGGGAAAATGCGTTCTCCCCTGCATTCTGAGTTCGGATCCGATCGGATGACACAGATTCGCCAACTCTAACGATGGTTGGCATGGATGGGTGGGTTCGCTCTAGAGCTCGCATGGCTTGGCTTCCATGCCTAACAGAGTGAGGCTGCCAAGAAGGTTAACGCTTGTGTCTGGACTGATATAAAGCTTGGAAAAGCTTACCTCTCCAGCCTTTTTTGGGGAGGACGTCCGTGCCATCGGCAGTTGGCGAAGGCTGCACTCCCTTGTGTTGCCGCCACCGTTGACAGATTCATGTCAAACTGATGGGCACAATCAATGGTAATTATCCCCTTTTCTCTGAGAATCGAATTGTTTTGATAGGTGCGTCTTTTCGAGGATACTGATTACCCGCGGGAGAGGGGCGTAGATGGTGTTGCGGTTCACGCCGTGGGTTAAGGTCGAGCGTTGAAGCTCTGTTCACCCGCTGTCTGGCATGCATCCCTGCTTAGCGTGCGGCTTGTGGGGGAAAGGCGGAGGCCAATCGTGATCAAAAAATGAACTGCTCGGAGAGTCCGTTCTGCGGGGGATGCTACCCAAACACATTTGGCAAATCCCGGCGATTGCAGTGGAGCCTGCGAAGTTGGGTTTGGCTGGGGGCCCATCTCTCATTCCGGGTGAGGAGCATTTGTGTGGTTCGTGATATGAACCAGGGTGGTTAAACGAACTTGCGGCACAGGGCAGACAAAACGTTGGCGTCCCGGAAACACTGGCGGATGTTTCTGCGGAGAGCCCAGCTCCGCAACAGAATGACTCGTCCTGGCGGCTGGAGGACGACTCGCGCTCGGTATCTTGGGGCTGCTTTGCTTTTGGGCGTTTGCGATTGCACGATCGTGGGGGAGAGATCAGACGGTGAAACATGATTCGATCGTCTCAGATGAACAAAAGGTCCGAAAGTAGCACGGGTGCCTGAAAGAAAGTACATTCCATGGAAGATTCTCCCATCGTCAGTCTATTCGCGCAATTTGGTCAGTCATTTTTGCTTGTTTGGGGATAGCGTATCTTACGGCCTGATGCGAGTGCACATCATTGCTGCCATGGTTGAATTTGAGGCGAACCATTTTGCAGGGCACATCGTCGGTTGGTAGTTCAGCCTCGATTCTGAGAGTTTGTTCAAGTTCCTTGGTTGTTTGCGATGGTCGATGAAGGGTCCATTTTATATGTCAATGTTGTCCCGCCAGACAAATCGAAGTAGTCATGATATCGTGCCAACTCGACGATCGGCCCCCTGTCGTTCAACCCGAGCTCAGCGCACTGTCGGGTATCCTCATCATGGTCCAGTAGGCCTGACCTTGACCATCTTGGAGCTCGGTGGGAATGTCTTCTTTTTGGTTGATCGTCTCCGTCTGGAGCTTGAGCTGTGCATCATGCTTCGAAGTCGAGGCGGGGTCTTCTCGAACCATGGCGCATCGTCCACCCATGGATGGTGGTTGATGAATGCTTCGTGCCACGACAGACATCGGGGAGAGAACATAAGTGGACTCTGTCGGAGGACAAGCCATGTCATGCTGCGATCCGTCAAAATCATGTCGATGTGCTACACATACACGACGAGAGGTCCATCCTCGCAACCCGATGAACCCATGGGATGGATCATGGGGCATGGACGGTCACCTGGCAATCTTGCGATGTGAAATGCTGCTGGGAGTATCGTAGAAGATTGATTGATGCAACGATGGGCCACAGATCAAATCGTCATCGAGTCGCTTTGGATCTATGTATGTGTTGTAAGACGGGGAGGAGACCAGATTGCCTGCTTGATTGCCAGAATCCAAGGCAGGTGCCAATGAAGTCATGTAGCTGCCCTAAATATTTCGATGTTTTTCCCGGTGAGAGCTGAGGTCAAAGACGAGGCAAGTGGATGGCCAGTGGCATCCTCCTATGTGGGGCACCACGCTCTCGCAGACGGCACTGGAACCACACTCGGCCCTGGGCACTGTATTTGTCGCGCTTCCTTTTTTCTGTTCACAAGTAACCACATCCAAGCAGCAAACAACACAGAGACATCAACTTCGGCCTTTTTGGGTTCTTTTTGTTTTCTTTTGCAATTGTTATCAAAGGCATCTTTCATACGACACACATTGGCTTCAAAGCATTTGTTATCACCAGATTTTGTTCCTTTCTTGCTCGGTGGCACCTGCAAACGAGTCTCCGCCTGTTCCACGAGGTTTGCTGGTAGGGTATGGCTCCACATTGCCCGACCTAAGTCTCTTGGAAAGCATCTGACTCAGAGTAGATGGCTTCATCCCGCGCCGACGGCGAAAATGCGGGATCTAGCCCCAACACGTCGTCTTCTATCACCGGCCAGAACTCTTCGCAAACACTCCGAACGGGCCCCGCGGTATGAACCTGCTGCCCTTTTATCCCGAGTGCCTTAGTGTTCTACCTGCTGATGAACATTTACAGTCCTCTGAGACAGGGCCATCAACTCCGAGATTCCCAGCCAGTGGGAACATGATCACCAACGGTCAGCTTATTCGCATCCGACGGCACCTGAGTCATCCCGGACTTGACCTTCCAGCGGACGGCATCACACACAGGAATGCCAACTTAGCCATTGCTCTGGGTGCCTGTGATGACAACTTGGATCCCAAGGGCCCCGATGTTAGCGTGCCGGAGGGCCAGATGCCCCGCCACGTGTCTGGCCACGTCGAAGGGGTTTTTTCCGCAGCGTTCAGTGGACTGTACAACCAAAAGGACATGGACCAAACGATGCCATTGATGTGGCAGCAGGTTCAGATGATTCTCGGAAAAACCAACCCCATCTAGAAGACGAAAGTTATGCCTGAGCAGATCCGTGAGCTTGTGGAAACTTACGTGGCCGCCCGCGAAAGACATCTCGACGATTCAACAGAGACGAAGGGCGATCACAGCCAGAGGAGGTTCCTCGAAACTGTTGACAAGTGGATTGCGATGACGAAGAATCGAGGTGCGTTTTCGGATGAGCTGACGTTCCCAGCCAAGACACGATGGCCTATCGCAAGCGATCCGCTCCATTTACGATGGAAAGAATCGACAAAGAGACAGTTGGTTGAGGAAAGTAGGGAGGAAGACCGGAAGTGGAAAGCGCAGAAGGAGACGGAGCTGAAGGAGAGGGGGCTCGAAGAGAAGAGACAAAGGTTAGAGAGAGAGCAGAGGGAGTGGGAGCAGAAGCAGAAGGAGTTCAAGGAGATAAAAGAACAACTGCAAATGTCGCGGAGAGCGCAGAGGGAGTGGGAGGAAAAAGCGAAACAACGGATAGAGAGGGAAGAGAAACAGCAGAGAATAGAAAAAGTGCGAGAAGAGAGAGAGCGGAAGGAGCGGGAGCAGAAAGAGAAACAGCAGAAGATAGAGAAAGCACAGCAGGAGAGAGAGCAGAGGGATAAAGGGCGTAAGGAGAGGGAGCAGAAAGAGAAATCAGATAAGTTAGAGAGAGCGCGGAAGAAGAGGGAGCAGAAGGAAAAGGATCGGGAGCAGATACTACAGAAAGAAAGAATCAAGCAGGAAAGGGAACATAAGGAGAGAGAACCGAGGGAGATAGAGCAAAAGGAGAAAAGGCAGAAGGAGACGTAGCAGAAGGAGAGAGAGCAAAATGAGAGGGAGCAGAAGGATAGAGCGCGGAAGCAGAGAGAGTTGAATGAGGATATCGCAAAAGAGCGGACAGAAAGGGAGTGGGAGGCGAGAGAGTGGAAGAAAAGGAAGAGAGACTCCAACGGCCAGGCTCCTGGTGTTGCTATGCGACCAGAAAACCGCTCATCAAATGCTCCCGAGGACGCGGAAGGCTTTCAACGAAGCCGCCAACCACAGATACGCCCTCGCAACGCCGACCGAGAGCATAGAAGTCGGTGAGCGATTCGTCACAGAGTAATATCCCGCGAAAGGTGAGACAGTGCATGCCAAATGGCTGGATGTCATTCACTCGGCATGTAAGGCACTTGGAGCGTTGTTGGATTGGAAATGAATCACGGCACCTTAGAGAGGAACTACTCTGCGGTGAACCGATGGAATGATAGTGTAGGAGTATAAATATCTCGTAGAAAGCCCAAGTCAATCAGTTTCTTTTCTCAAACAACCACATACAACACAAGCCAAGCATCATAACATTCAAGCAGAAAACAGACTTTTGACAGCCCAGACTCTCGACAACATGGCAAACTCTCCCTCTCTCGGAGCACCCTTCCTTCCCAAGCCTGCGCCGAAGCCTGGCCCGCCTCCCAAGCCGACTCCCCAGCCTCTGCCTCCGACCAAGTAAATCCCCGCCATGATTGGCCTGGGAAAGGGGTAACGAACGGAGTCTCGACATGGCGTAAGACATGAGAAATAGACAGTCTTCGGTAGCTTCATAGTATTCAATTGATTAGTTCAGTTATATTTAATGCGTCTCCATACCGTTATTGCATGGAATGCAGCTGTTTGCTTTTGATGTGATGTGTCGTGGGCAAGCCGGAGCCGGGAGCCGGCGTAAAGGAGTTGCCGGCGATGCTGCTCCATGCGCGATCTTTGGCGCAACAGCTTCAAAGAAGACGCCCTGGTCACAGCTATTTAGATTACCCTGACATAGGATGAGTTTGCTGGTAGAGCGCGGAACTTTCTCGTCGTCCTGATTCAAATTCCAGCTTTGCATTGCCAGAATGACATACTGCTAGACTTGTCACGCAGCCGCCCGACAACATAGAAGAAGTTTTTCTCGACCTTATGCGTTGAATAAAACTGGTCAACTCATGTTAAAAATTATCTCAGTGCACTTGATTCCCGCGATTGGTTTTCTTGTAGTCTTTCTCGCTATTTTTGCGTACCTCCACACCCTGCCAAGTCAAGGCCGCCCTTTGAGTTCGGCGTTATGCAAGCTTGCCCGGACCCAAGCATTGCTGAACACCTATTCGAGTCATCTGACCAACGTAGATCGAGGCGAGAGGTCTGAGACGTAACCTTTCTTTCCCATCGCTTGGTGACATCAAGCACCGTCGACCTAGAGTAGCTCCCATGACAATAAGCATAGACAAG
Organism: Colletotrichum sp. SAR 10_77; assembly: GCA_025330015.1. Lineage (NCBI taxonomy): Eukaryota > Fungi > Ascomycota > Sordariomycetes > Glomerellales > Glomerellaceae > Colletotrichum > Colletotrichum sp. SAR 10_77. Next base: position 127,670 of record JAKMWV010000081.1, read on the forward strand.
CGCGCTGTCGGGTATCTCCAAGCAGCAGCTCGAATTTTGTACCATGTGCGCCGGGATAAGGCAATATCAAGACCACTTTAATGAAGACGGGCAGGGCAAGAGCAGTGCATTTTTGCATGAGTTCTGAGTGCATTTACTCTGCCAGCATCAACCTGACGGTCTACAAGGCCTGCTCATATGGGTGCAAAGCTACGGAGACTTCAGAAGCATGTTGGCATCAGTAGTATCCCAAAATCAAAGCCTATGTTGCAGGTGAAATTGTTACCGGTGACTGAGGGGTTGCATGAGGCGCACACGATTGGACAATTCACCTCAAAGCGCTTGGTGTGGCTGGGTGCCTTGCGCCCCAGGCAACAGCCTACTTAAGGGGGTTGGCTGCCCAAATTCGCAACCCAATGTGAGAGGACGAGGTATCGCGCCGTAGGTTTCGGAGTGGTAGCGCGCCCACGAAGTACATAACCCGATCGGGCCCTCAGAATCTCCCCTCGCTAAGAGCGAGAAGGCCAGGGTTCAACTCAGGGTAGTGGCGACACCCCAATCTTTTTTTCTTCTTTTTTTTTTTGCATGTTCCTTACCTGACAGAAGCTTTGAATAAATAATTTTAGATCAAACTCCTTCCTCACTATGCTTCGTGTGAAATATTAAAGACTTTGGTTGGCATGATGATGGATCTCCATGCATATTAGGAGTTTTGCCAGCTGGGCATTATCAGTCAGCTATCCAGGCAGTCTTCACATCCACGCGTATGATCAGTATCCTATACTAAAGCGACCATATTTCCTGTGTACTCGCTTTCGTCTCTGCTATCATCACTATCGTTATTGTCTTTCGTCCTCATCGTCTATCGTCCTTGTCGTCTATTGTCGTCTATCGTCGTCGTCGTCTATCGTCGTCGTCGTCTATCGTCGTCGTCGTCTATCGTCGTCGTCTTCTGTTGTTGTTGTCAGCTATCGTCGTCGGCTGTCGTCCTATGTCTCCTGCATTATGTATCACGCGCCTTTAACATCTCGGTTCATTACGGCTCTTTCCATCCTGGGCACCATATTTTCTCACCTTCGGTCACTATGCTCCACTTTGACTGACCCGAATACGGGCCATACTCACGTTTCTCTGTTCGCTGAGCCTCACGCTGGGAAGCTGCGTGGTGGCCCCACTCATTCATCACCTCTTTCCCGCTCAACTCTGATTTCACATGGACCCAAACTCCTCCCCAAATCTCCAACGCGAGGGCTGAGCGGGACGAGATCGACGGCCACAGTATCTCTCAAAGAGCGTCACATCCTCAGGTAAGTTGATTATAATCATTTTCATCATCGTTTTCCACTCATCCGGACCACGCGCACTGGTGAGACCATCACTGATGAAGATCCACAGAAGTCCCACCCTCGCCATGGCCAAGTCAGACGGCCCGCTTCGCGATGCGACCCAAGTCGCCATCTGCCCCGATCAGAAGGCGCTGACCCAGATACCCTTTATCGAGTTCATCATCGGCACCAATGGAATCGTCATTGTCAATCCGAAGACGCCGAGGCTGACTCTCTTCACCCGTCCCTTCAAGAACGAGCCCGCCAACGCCACCAAGACGATTGCGCGCCGCGCTACCGAGCTTCTCAATGCGTACTTCGCGGTCGTTGATATCGCCCACGAGCCAAGCAAGTCCTGGGGCTTAGCTTTGGAGTATCTACGCACCAGGAACTGGCCTGCCTACTCAGTTACAGATGAGAAGATGGAGCTGGTCATGGGAGCGTTTGCCGATGCCCGCAAGCGCTATCTCGACAACGGTGGCAGAGGAAAGAAGGCCCCCCTCAAATCAAGCTTCTTCAAGACCCTCGCCGAGCTGCTGGATAAGTTCAATGAGATGCGCTACCCTCCCGCTTCGCCTCTCGAGTCCCAGACCTCCGAAGACGCCACTGCTTCTACCGCGCCAGCCGACCTCCCCTCTCGTCAAGCTACCCCTGAAGGCACAGAAGACTCCCTCTTCGTCAGCAGTCCCGAGCCTGAAGACCGCACCGCTGCCTCTGGTCCATGGCCTCTCCAGCATGATGACAGTCTCGCGTTCTCGCTTTTCGAGGAACTTCAGCAAGTGAAGGACGAGTTGGAAGAGGCCAAGGCTGAAATTGTGGAGATGAAGAAGGAGAACAAGAAGGAGAAGGAGGTGACAAAGCGCATGGTCTGGCGCGCTGTGCTTCCTGCGATGAACGAGCTCCAGGAGCTGAAAGGTCTGCCGGTCTAGGGACCCGACGACTGCGAGAAGTATCTTCGGGGCCAGCTCTGAGTACATGTTTTCGGGCCCTTCCGTCGCGTGTATTCGGCAAATGTTCTACCTCTGACGAAAGTTATGACGATGATACTTTGGGCGATGGGAAAAGAATCACTGGCATGTCTGAAAGAACGCGATAGCAAACAGAGTTTTATCAAAACGGAAGTCTTCTCCGTAGTCTTCCTATGTGCTTCGTGACTTTGATGAAGCCGACGACGGGGGACAACGACGAGAGACGACGACGATAGTAACAATAACAGTAATAGCGACTACAAACAGCAAAGACGATAGTGAGCACACAGGAAAGGTAGTCGCTCTACCGCTGGAGAATCAAGCGGTATCGTCTGGAAAATTGTCCATGTCAATCAATCCAAGCGCGCTATTTCATGGGATGAACCTTGACAGATTACCTAGATAAGCATCAGCGCGCCTTCCGTTGTTCAAGTTGCTCAGAATGCGCCAGGCGTAGGAGAGGTGGTCGAATGAAGTGGGTCGCGAACAACAGCTGCCGGTCTGAGCCAATGAAAGCCACCGCAATCGTGATGTGGCCCGGGAGGTGAGATCGAGGACCCACACCATCACGACCGCCCGCTCCGGCGCAGCAGGTGGTATGTATCGAAATACTACGTCTTTCTTCCGTCGATGTTGGTGGTCGAACGGTTTACTGTTCGTCTTCCTTCGGAGGCTACTCGACCCTCTCAACGTAAGATGTGGGCTTACAATCATTCAAATTTGCTGTCTGCACTTGGGTCTGAAGCGTTGAGTCGTCGTTTATTCTTCATTCTTTTGCTTTTGTTGTTCTAAGCTCTTTTTCCCCGGTTTTGCTTGTTTGAAAAAAGATTGATTGATTGTTCCTGGCTCCCTCCCCCTTATACGACGTATGTGGCCAGCTCAGCATTTTTGGTCTATGTTGCGGACGACAAGGGCAGCCTCTTTTTTTTTTTTTTTCGCATCTCACCGCTACGTGAAACAGCCATTTCATTTTTATGAGCGTTTTTCCTCCACCCTCCTTGGATGACAGGCTTACTAGTGGTCCTTGCACAGGTTACAAGAAGTCAAGATATGGCTTCATCAATGCCATAACGCCCGGATACTACGTTTATTCTGCACGACTCTAACGTTGATAACCTAACGACTTCAATATTCCCAACGACCTTCCACACCATGTGATCTCATGTTTGCAGGCCCGACCAAGGGTGACGAGGACCTCTGTGCCTGCATTCTCAGCTAATTACCCAGCCCTGAACCTCCTCGGTGTCGTCATCAACTTCGATGAAACCGTCTTCACCCATGTGGGCAACCTCCTGTCGAAGTTCCTCGATCTCCACAAGCTCAATGTCGTGCACGGGCGACTGCTGACGGGCAGCGCCGAACCAACGCTTCAGCATTCCGAGAGCACGATCGGCGGCGACTCGGTAGCCCGCCACGAGGGTCTTGTACTTCTCCTTGGCAGCCACGCCGGCGGCGAAACCGAGGTCATAGCCCTCCTTCTTGCCTCGAGAGTACTCTTCCACAAGCGCTCGCTCCTCCTTCTTCTTCTGGGCGCGAAGGAACTTCCGGAGATGCTTCTTTATCATCTGGATCTCCCGCTTGGTGCTGTTATCGTCGACGGTGGCCAAGTATTCGTCGATCTGGCGGTCAATTGCGGAAATGACCTGAGGCTTCTTCTGAACGGCCGGGGCAACCTCAATGCTCTCAACGGCGATCTCCTAATCGCCGAGCGCGACATGAAGACGATGGGCCACGTTGGCCTCGGGGGTGTCCATGGCAGGCCGAGACAGGAGCTCTTGGGCTTCGTCGGGGCTCTGCCGACCAAACTCGTTCCAGGCAGCATGATACTTGATGATGGTGTCGTAGCAGAGGGCAAGAACAGAATCGTCGGCGTCCTGAAATGCGTCGTCGTACTTCAGAATCGTGGTCTTTGCCAGTTTCCAGAACTCCGGGGAGTGAATGTCGACGGTGGGGTCCTTCATAACCAGCTGGGAGCAAGCTTCGAAGATTGTAGCAAGTCGAAGGGCGACGTTCTGCTTGGAGGGGACGTAAGGCAGGCGGTGCGGATCCAGGTGAAGGATGTGCAGAACGGCATGCTGATTGCCACCAAAGACGCGGTCGTCAGCGAAAATGAAGCCATGCTGGCGGGAGGCGGCGTCGATCTCGTTGAGGGCGGCGGCCGAAATGCTAGGCTGCGGGCGCGGCTGCTCAGTGTCGCTGAGCTGTCGCTTGTGGGACGACATTGCAGCGACTCTTGAGCTGAGATGAATTTGATGGTCTGCTTTCGTTAGCGAAGCTCACGAGATTTCATCCGGGATCATAGTCGAACCTGTCAAGAGATTCGAGATTCGGGGCGGATCAAGATTGGACGGACGCCGGACGACCGTGACGCGTCTCGCGAGTCGCGACGGTTTGAAAGGGTGAGAAAGAGGGAAGCCCAAGCCGCTGGAGACGGGTCGGGAAACGAAGACCTCCCACCGGACAGCGGGTCACGTGAAAGGTGAGAAAGCATTTCTCGCTAAAACGACTCTGCAATCATCCTTCTTTTCCCAGATGGGCCACCCGCAACCTGAAGACCGACGGGTGAGAGACTGAACCTCTGCTCATTCACCAGGCCTCATTTGGGTCCATCGGCCACATGGGCGTTCACCTCCACGTCTGGATGAGGCCCGTGTGCCCACCCCTAATGCCTTTACCAACCTCACGATACTGCAAACACGGCTTTAGATATGTCAAGATGGAGGAAGGTCAGTTTTCAAAAGTAAAACATTGCGCTCTGTGATCTATCGAGTGTTTCCTGGTCGAAATTTGATTGCAATCTCTACACGCATACCTCCATTCACAGCGAAATCAAATGTAAATACACAACAAGTGTTCACCACAATTTGAGAACCCAACAAGGCAACCGAACTGGCTTGGTATTAACCTGTTTCCATTTGGTGCGGCAGTGCTTCAGTCGGTGGGGTCATAGTGAACTGTGTACTTCCAGAGCTCCATGCGGACCGGTCCATTGGCACTACCGGTACTGATCTCAAGCGCAGCGCAAATTCGCCGCATGTCGTTGTCTGCGAGTCATTAGCGTTTGCGAAGGCGAACTGTGAGGAGTGAATTCTTACGGCTCATGGACCAAAATGCAGCTGCCGTGGCAGGAAAGTTGCTGATGGGGTCGCCAGTCTCAAGATTGCGCATCGGACGCAATGGAGCCAACGGGTTCCCCTCAAGAGATACTTGGTTCTCTCGTGCAAGCTCGGCATTGAGGATACTAAAGGGTCAGCTTGATATGCGGCAAGGGTTCCTTCTACAGCAACCAACCTTGCAGCAATGGTGCGCCGAAGCAGTTTGATGTGGTTCTCGACAGTGCCGACTCTGAGAACAAGAAGCTCGTAGTTGGGGAGAGGATGGAGGCATCTGACAACGGTGTCCTTGGCCTTTGCAATGCATTTGAGAGCGTTCAAGAGCTCGTCAGAGATGGATCTGGAATCTGTGTCGGAAACCACAACGATACGTGCGGATTGGCCGGCTGCTGCCATGTTTGCGAGATAATCAGCAAGTTTGAATAAGTCTCCGTGTCTGGGGTTGGATCTTTCGGCTTGGAGGTTGACTGCGCTTGTCATATCGAGGCTGTGGATTGTGAAGCAAGAAACTACAATGTCTGCGGTGACTGCGTCCGCCTTTATAGAAGTCAGGAGAGATTTAACCATCTTGCGTTCTAGCAGTCATTACAGCACTTTGAATTTCTAGACATTTTTGAAAAACCACGGTTCTCTTCTGTCAACTCACTATCAGACTTGTCATACTGTAGCGTGTAAACCGGCGTCTGCAGACCAACCACCTCAGGAGTCTAAGCTTCAGAAAGTCTCGGAGTTCAGCGAGAAGACGACGTTTGACAATGATTTGTCTCAAATTATTGCCCGTTACGTCTTTTCGACCGACTTGGAGGGAGTGACCGACATATAAATAAACGAGAACAAAGACTTGTTCTCACGTCACCAAAGGCATCCGATTCTGGAAAGTAGCAAAGCAGCGTCAGGGAAAATGACAACTGATAAATATCACATGAACTTCATAGTTGCGTCGCAGTCACTCGTTCCAAACCAACACACGAACATAGCAAGATAGTTACCTTCAATTGGCATCAGCTCAGACCCGAACGCCAGCATGGAAACACGTCCAAGGATCAAGGGATTCCGACGTTCTTTGGCTTGCAAGTCAGTACAAGACGCTCCAAGAAACACCAGGACGCATTGGCCTTGAACTAAAGCAATGAATTTCATTGACCAGCAAGAGTCCTCCAGAAGGCGTTGGTGAGATGCGGTGCAGACCGCCTCCCCGCAGTTCTGACATGATGTTGACGGGATGTCGTCGAAAAAAGGCGAATACGTCCGGCGGTCATTTGCCGATTCCCGCTAGAGGCTGCTGCCTGCCTAGGGCTCCACTCGCCGTTGAAGACCCCGGTCTTGGCGTGCGGCTGCCGCTCGCGTCCCAACCAGCTGATTGCCGACCTGTTTTGCTTCCTGCGCAAACACGTCGAAACTGAACTTCGCATGCACTTCACATCTTCATTCGGACAAAGTCGCCGCGACCACGCCATGAGTCTCTTCGACTTCCTGCCTATGGCCACCACTTCTCCATCATCCGAACCAAGCAGTCAGCAACAGTGGGCCAACGAACATGGGTATATCGACCAATGCAACCCCATCTCCGCCCCTTGAAGGCTGATCGCGCCAGGAACGAGAATCACTGGACCCGAGCAATCTGCAAAATGGAGTCTGTCAACAGGGATCGCCCGCCCGCACCCGACCCGATCGAACGGTTGATTCGTCCACTACCGAGCCTCGTGAGGATTTAAACAAGAGTTGAGTCCCGCGCAACTGCATCCGTGACCTCTCCGTCCGGTCATCCCTCTCGCGCCTGCCACCACTTCCGCCAAGATGGTCCGCTTGTCCCTCACCACCATCCTCGCCGCCGCTGGCATGGCCCAGGCCCTCGCCTCGGGCAACTGCACCGGCGTCAACGCCATCAGCACCAAGTGCGCCTCCAAGGAGACCGCGCACACCCGCGACTTCTTCTACGTCGGCGGCCGCTACATCGAGACTGCCACTGGTAACGTCACGGTCGACCAACTCTACGTCGAGAAGCTCGTCCCCGTCTCCGCTGGTCGCGCGCGCCGTCGTGGTGTCGCCGCTGCCAAGCCCATGGTTTTCTTCCACGGTGGAGGTACTTCAGGCGTCACCTGGCTCAACACCCCCGACAACCGCCCCGGCTGGGCCTCTTACTTCTTGCAGCAGGGACACACCGTGTATCTCGTCGACGTTGCTGCGGTCGGTCGCTCCTCTGAGAACAACCTCGACAACTTCACGATGATCGCCGGCACTGCGGCTGAAGGCATTCAGAGAGGTTTCACGGTCCCGGAGGTGTACAACACCTACCCGCAGGCCTACCTGCACACGCAGTGGCCTGGTACGGGCCTCAAGGGCGACCCGACATTCGAGCAATTCGCCAAGACCATTATTCCTTTGACGAGGAGCTGGGAGCCCCAGGAGTATGCCCTCCGTGCCTCTGGGTGCGAGCTGCTGTCCCTGTTGGGTGAGAAGGCGTATCTCGTATCCCACTCCATCGGAGCCCGCGCGCCGATCCTTCTGTCCAACGACTGTCCGCAGTACATCGCCGCCAACATCAACCTCGAGGGTACTACGATCCCGTTCTGGTCCTACAACATCACCCTGGGCGGTACGCCCACGAACCCGTGGGGCTTGACCAACACCCCGATCGACTACGATCCTCCGATTGCAAGCGCCGATGAACTCGAGACCGTCGTCGTTGGCAACGAGACCCTGGCCCTGAGGAGCTGCCACATGCAGAAGGAGCCCGCGCGGAAGTTGCCCAAGATCGCCAGCGTGCCGTACTTGATGGTCACCGGCGAGGCTAGTGTCCACATTACGTACGATCACTGCCTGGTCAACTATCTGAAGCAGGTTGGTGGCAGCCCTGAGTGGATTAAGCTTGGCGAAATTGGCATCAAGGGCAATGGGCACTTCATGCACATCGAGAAGAACAGCTTGGAGATTGCCGAGGTTGTGAATGATTGGATATTGGAGAAGGAAAACCAGTAAGAAGTAATAGTAATACATCTCGATCCATTGTTCAGCCACGGATCTTTTTACCAACCCCTTCATCTTTTGACAGAAATTTCCCTGGTTTTGTAGCCTGACCACACCACAAAAGAGTATTCCAAAGTTGACGGAGGGGTACACAGAGGTATAGTTGTTTCGAATCAATCGTGCAGTTTCGGGCTTGTAACTCGGAAGTCCCGGCTTGTTCTGCTGAGGACCGCTTCCTTGAAGCGGATTTGAAGTGCGATGGTACTGCTTATGCCCAAGTCCCAGAATACCCCCCTTGAGGACAAAGAATATACGAGAAAAGGCGACAACAATGAATAATTCTGATGTCTAAGAAAGCTGTGCATCAGAAATTTGCGCTTGCACCGTAACTTAGATACTTCCTTAATTGCGTTTGCTGGTGTTCCTGTTGCCGGGGATCTCAAGTAAGGGGCAAAATTTGGCGCTCGACAATGCATTGTAGTATTCTGGCGAATAGAATGAAGATTCCAATGGCCACAAAAGCCAAGTAACGCTGCAAATCTCATCACTGTCATCTCATGACAACAAATTGACCAAATCAGAGGTTGATTACGCTAGCCTGCAAGTCTCATAGTCCCGATTGACTTAGTCCACATGCAATTGCTGTCTGGTGGGAGACTTCACAATCTACTGTCTGTCACGGCCCTTTTATGTGTAACATTGGCTCACCGAAATGCCTTGCTTGCCTCCCGCGGCTGCCCTTTGACATGTCGCTTCCCAGACCTATATAAACGGATATCTACAGGCATAGAACGACGAATGGAATCATTCGAATGGAAGTGTCTGTTCATTATCTCTGGGATGAAAGCTCATACTATGACTTGTACCTTGCGCGCAAAATCCGAAGTGCCTCCGATTGGTTTCATGCCTCCGACGCAAAGCCCTCACTCTGTATTGTCTCCGAGTGTTGACTGAATAGCATCCGACGGGTGAAGGACACCAAAGACTCGTAAGTATCAACCTGTTCTGAGGGACATAATTTGGATCCATCGTGGTGAGAAACACAGCCATCCATCTCTCTTTCATTCGGTATGCATCCTCATGCGGGTCAAGCGTCGGCATCATGCTGCTACGTTAGTACGCAAAAGAGAGAGCACACATTGGCTGAAGAATTTGCTTCCGCCGGAAGACAAGAACGGTTTAAATACCTATATTCCAGCACAAGATCCAATCTGTGACGCGATTGCCTTTCGACGATGGTCAACTACTCGCCAGACCAACGGCTAGACAAAGTCCTCCTCTGCGCCAACTGGCCCGTTTCACAGCCGTATAAAGGCCTTGGAGCGCGGTGACGGAACTAGCGCACTTCAAAACACAGAAATGAGATAATCATGCATTAAGATCCGACTTCGCCCTGCTTCGTGTGCTCAGCATAGTCTGCCTGGAACACCATACCTCGACCACACATCCATGGAGTGTCAGGATCATCAGCGGTTCTATCCTTCTATTATCCCGAACGAATAGCATCGTATTGATGATGAAGTCTAAAGGTAAAATGCTTTGAATTTAGTGGATGTTCTGCTGGTACATGGGGCAATACATTGCGCATCTCACCGACATTGCAGCAGCGCTCATTCATGTGGAGAATACTGATTTGGCCTCCTCGGTATCCTGACACGACCCCAATGTAGTTTGTAATATAGGTCGCCCATCCGTCATGACATTCTTCTCAAAAAAATAGATCGTGTCCTCTGTGTCTACATCATTTTACGGGCCGTTCTTTGACGAAAGCCGCCAATCCACTGTACTGAATTCAGCTTACCAAACACACTCGCCAGACTTTGGTTGCCAATATTTGCCCGAATAACATGCAGCTGATGACGAATAATGTAGACGATGGTTAGCGGAGGTGGTGGTGACTCTAGAGCTACTATTCCACCGTCCCAGACGCTACCAGCATCCCCCCGAGGCATAGATATCATTGTATGAGCCACATAATCCTCAAGTTCCCTAACCCTAATCCTCAAAGATTGAGCAGTTGGTGGAGGGCGCCTATTGTGTCTTTGTTCTGAGCTTTGCAGACTGTAGTTGCGCCCAATTTATACCGAAAGGGTACTGCCCGTCTCCGATGTTCAAGCATTCCATGGTTCCCGAAACATGAAGCCCTCGCAACTGTCGTCCATAATAGTTGGTTTTCAATCGAAAGGCCATGGCATACCTGGCTACCAATGGTAAAGCGTGGAACATTAAGGTCCCTTACAGGCAGCCTCAATACATTCCGGGTCAATAGATCTCGCGAGGTGACTAAAATGAGACCGAATGAGTTTTGACTTGTCTTGAATGATCTACGAGCGACGGAGGAGGGAGACAGTGGTGGTATGGAGGGAGGATATCGTATGTTCAAAGGTCGGATCACGAGCACGTATGTTCATAGACAAATTGTATCAAGGCCCGCGAAGGTAATCGACGGATGTCAAACATTTTCTCTTGCTCAGTAAAGTCGATAGCTGCGGGGGAGCTTTTATAAGTCCTGATCTCTTCTATTGGGCTGCAGAAAGCAGGAAGCAGAAAAGGATTGGCGATTGAGACATTGAGCATGACCGACGGCGTCGGACAGTGGTAACAAAGCCGAATGATGATTATCACGTCAGGTGCAACACAAGCAAAGTTCATGGTTCATGCCACAAAAGAAACCTCGATTCAAGTTCATCGCGCCAGGGATATCATCGCTAAATCAGAAGATATGATACAAGACTGCGTCTTTGATTTTCACCAAACCACCTCAATACCCTTTTCCTCATGCCTGCGCCAGCGATGTCTGCGACCACACAGGCAGTAGCACAAACAGCAAGCTGCACAGACTGGCGAAGACAGCACCACCAACCATGGCCTGTGTGACAATCTTGTGTTGCAGCCTCCTGAGGTGGACGTCCTTGACGCGAATCTTGCGGTCGAAGATCATCATCCGTGAGACGAACTTCATCAGACCAGACTTCTGAGAAAGAAGAGATGCGCTGTCGTCGAATCTTTCCCATGGCAGTGGTTGACGTCGAGTGAAGAGCAGGAGAAAGAAGCAGCTACCCCTAAGACCGGAAAGAATGAGAGACATGCCGACGAACCACATGGGCCAGGGGGCAAAGGCGTTGTAACGGCTGTGTGATCCCATGAATGGGACGAAAGCTCGGAGAAGGACACAGAGGAAGCCAGCGACAGTCAGAACAATGCCCATGCTCGTTGCCATGCAGAGTGTCTCAAAGGTGCCGTTGGAAACACCAAGTCTGACGAAGTTGCGGTGCGAGCAGTTCTTGAGGAGACCGTAAACGTGCTGGGCGATAGGGCGGAGATGCGAAGGGTCGGAAGAATGTTGGAGGTCGAGAAGAGCCTGGTCGCGAAGGGCGGGCGGGATGTTGAGCTCCTTCTCGGAGCCAGGCAGGAGGAAGGTCTTGACGACGGCGTTGAGCTCGACTCGGTAGGCGGAGTTGGGTGCGATGCGAGCAGGGACGACGTTGGCCACGTTGTTCGAGCAGATAGGCTTAGCGCAGGCGTTGGCCCATGACTTGATGCGATCGCGGCCGTTGGGCCCGATCTTGCTGTTTGGCCTGCATGCGGCTTCAGGGGCGATGAGCTGGACGATGTTGGTCATAGTCTCATTGGCTGAGAGGCGTTAGTCGGGATGCAAGTAGATGGCGTGGCATGACTGACCTGCTTCAGGATCGCACTCAAACTCTGACATCTTCAGTGATGGGAGCTTGTGCTCGATGGAATCCATCGCGCTGTCGATGGCACTGTCCCGGGATGACGATGCATCGCTCTCTTTCTCGGCCATAGGAAAGTTGTTGAGGCTTCCTGTCTTGGCGTAGGCCGATTCATAGTTGCGGAACCTGGTAGAAAGTTAGACTTACTGCAGAGATCAGGTGAAGATAAGGACGAACATACCAGACGTAGAATTCCAGGTTTTCCGGGGAAAACTCTATGTACTTGAGGTACATGTAAAAGTCATACAAAGACATTGGCGAGCCTAATTGGAGAAGGTTAGCAGGTATTCTTGATTGATTCCTCGGTGACGACATTTGCTTTCGGGGTGCGTTGCGTGGAGATGGGATGCTCACAGGTCTCGTTGGCCAAAACCTTCTCCAAGCTCAGGCGAGCCGGGATGGGGCTCTTGTCTCGCCCGTCCCTGCTCAAGGGTCTCCTCCCAGTCCGAATGGCCGTGGCATACTCGCGAAAGTCTCTGTATTCGGGCTTCTTGTACCAGACCATCCAATCCGGGAAGCTGAACCTTGATTTCTTCTCCTCGATCCTGGCGGATGTCGTCGCGGGCGCCGTTGTGGCCGCCGTCGTAGTCTGAACCTCCTCCTTCTCCATGTTGGGTTGAATGTCCTGCATCGTGTGATTTGTGTTATCCAATGTCGTGTAACCGTCGTTGAATGTGATGGCACAATCCGGATGAAGGGGCAGAAGCAAAAGGCCGGTTTGGAGACGCATCCGGGAGACGCTGGAGTGATATACGAATCCTGCCTCCCGTTAGTGTCATTTCATGTGCTGCGGCGCCCATGACCCCGTCATATCAGTCCGCAGACAAGGACTAGGCTTCGACGAGGCCGAGTGGGTGCCGCTGCCGCTGCAGACAAACCGCGCACAACCGCACGGGCCAAAGCAGCGGCCACCAGACGAACAAACGAACTCGAAGGGGTATGGGGCTGTTGCGACGAATCGGTCAGTGGCAGCTCCTGGCCAGTCGGCACCCTTCCCCCCTCTCTGTATCGGCCAAGGGCTCTCCCTCTCTACTGCGACAGTCCATGACCAATGACGGTGTACGCGGGGGAGAAGCCACGTCTGATGGGAGGCGTGCGCCAGTATGCCATTTTGGGCGGGAAAGAGGGAACGAAACTCGAATTGCGTAGCTCGATGTTGGAGACTGGAGACTGGAGTTTGGAGCCGGCGAGTACTTCGGACGACCGGCGAGCCAGCCGAATGTAGAGTGGACGAGTCGAACGAGTCAAAGCGGCGGCGGTAGTGCTCGAGGTTTAGCCCATGTTGGAGGGTCCTTTTTTAGCTCGTCAGTTAGTGTCTTGCACTATTTCTGACTCTGCATGAGGAAACACCTGATTCCGTCCCGTAGATTCCAGTTGGCGCCGATTGACCCCGTGCCTTATCGAGTCGTCCTCATGGCAATGGTGGTGCAAAAATGTCCTAGGGCGCCGTCCCAGGTCCCGGCGTTGGGACCATTCTCGGGTGTTGCGAGACAGAAAAGGTGTGTAGCGTCAGGTCCGTCTTGCCCTTTGGAGCTGAACTTGTGCAGGGCTTATGCAAGAGTATTGGCGGAGCCTGAGGCGATCAGAATCTTGTTTGTCTCGCGTTCTGACATTGAACAAAGGAACCATTCATCCTGCTTGGCCGTACCTCGGTCTCGTGTTGGATGACATTTTGCCCCCAATCTCCCCGGATGAGTGTCGCTATATTTGGCCGCGTAAATGCAGGACTGTGCCGGACCGCCGCTGGGTGATGTAGTCAGAGTTTGGGGTGCCCTGGAATCGCCGAGAGCCGAGAAGGATTTGGAGGCGGAGGGAAATCGGTCTTTTGTTCCCATTGTTCGTTGGAGGTCTCGCAGATGAATCGGAGGACGGCTCCCGCGAGGATTCCAACGGCGCCGGTATTTGCTGAGTGTGCAATGAATGGCCGAATGACGACGACGACGAGAAGGATGCTGGCTGCAGATCGAACTGCAGAGCGGCAGAGAAGAAACTTTCCCCTCTGGCTGGAACACTGACGATCCTCCCCTCCTGGGAATTCTCGGCAACCGGCGATGGTGCTCCCTTGCCTTAGCCTGCGTGAGGTAATCGACAAGGCGGAGAAGGTAAGGTAGATGCAAGATCGGTGCAGCGATCCTCACCACGTGGAAAAGGACCGCGCAGGTCGCAGGGCAGAGCCCAGGGCCAAAGCTAAGGCAGGCCGTGGATGCTGCAGGGGGCACCCACCCACATCCACGTCCACGTCCACTGAGAAGAGGTGGCCCCTGCCTAGGTTGCTCTTCCTTGGGACGAACCTGCGCAGGGGCCCTGGGCCGAACCTTAGCGTTTGCCCACCTCACCTCAGTCCCTACTTCCCTGCATTTGCATTTGCATTTGGTCCTCCCTTTTTTTGGTCTTCCTCAAGTCGCACCTCCGTATCCCATTTCCATTGTCTGAGCGACTGGAAACGCCGTTGCGGTTTGCCATCTGTGCTCTGCATTTCTCTTGCATGTGCTTCTGCAATTTCGACAATGCTTCTGGACCATTCTCAAACCGAGCTGAATGCATGGAAAACACATTGCAAACACACACGCAAACACGCGTACAAAAACGTTGCCGGCGCTGCCATGCACCACCACCACCACCACCAACATCTGCACCAAGCCGTCCGGAGGCTGGCATGGTTCAGGCACAACCATCCGAAGGACGTTTGTAGCCCTGAGAGTGGTAGCGCCTGTCCGCCGATCAAAAAATCCAATCAAGATTAGCGCCGGGGTTGGGAGCATGTATTTGTCGTACGAGTGAGACATTCACGCGGAATTATTGATTGCGAAAAAGATGATTGGGGGGCCGAGTGTTTGGGCGAGACATTTGCGAGTCGAAACTTCTTTCTCTTCGTTTGTTTGCCCTTTTCCCCTCCCCTCCCCAAGATGGGAAAATGCTCGCTGGTGTCTGACTCTGCTTTCTCAAAGGATCAACCCATGTCCCATGATCGAACCCCTGCTGCTGCCGCTGTCAACTCCGCAGCCCCCATCCTGTCAAGCTGGACCGCCCCTCTTCCATCGAGCTTCCAACCAGGGACCATGAAAATCAAAAACCCCTTGCCTTGAAATGACTCGAAGCTAAATTATCAGTAGCCAGGCACATCTCACCTGAGGTCGCACACCATCTTCACGACAAGTTCATCAGATATTCAACCGCCTCCCTCCCCTCAAGAAGCGGCCCGAGTGTCAACACCAACTCGATAGCTCCAGAAACCAGCAAAACTCTCTTCAACGCTCCAGTGTCACCTCCCCCTCGGTCCGTCGTCTCCCCCTCCAGACAATCGGCCCCAGAAAGCCCCGTTCCTCCGTCCCTGGGCACGCGTCCGCGTCGCGGTGTCAGCATTTAATCTGCCAAAGTCCGGCTTCCGGTACCACGTCCCACCGCGCCTCTAGCGCAGGCCTGACTTGTGTGAACCACAACTGCACGGTCCAGTGGCGCTTGCTCGAAGGTTGCAGTATGTACATGAGAGAAGGAGGAGGCTTATCCTTCTTGTCTCTCTCGCCTATCGCCGGGAATGGCGGTATGGCGTCCAATCTGTCTGCGGTGGCAGTGGCTGCGTGTTGAAACAACGTCCAAATATCGACATTGATCTGTCATGTCTGGCTGCATGCGGCAAGGCGTTGTCGGTGTCTGAAGATTGGAGTAAATAGTAATCATGACGTTTGGCACCAAGCCCTCCCCCAAAAGCACCATTCCTTTCATTTGTCTACCCAAACTCAAATGTCGCCTCTCGGAACTCGTCCAGATCCGTCGTCAGATCGAACAAGGGGCAGAGGAGCCAATGACAATTCTCGCTGGTCTCGCCGCGGAAGCGCGTAAGCAGAGGACATCCAGGATTTCCAAGCCACGTACCCTATGAATTTTTGTCAACGATGAAAGGCCCTCCCGAGATCGACGTTGAACTCTTTGTTTGTCTGAGTAAGTTCAACACGCATCACGAATCCTACGACTGTGAAACTGTCGGACTTTGGGTCTTTTCTCCCGGACTCTCCCGCGTCAGCGACTCCTCTGATTCTTACAAACAAGAAGCTACAAACAAGAAGCTGCCATAGAAGCTCCGGTGCCTCCAGACTCAAGCCATTTAATCGACCAAATGTCTCACGAATCGCGTTCTACCCCGTCGTGCGTGGCAGTCCACCACTCCACCTACCATGAGCGTTTAGGTTTTGTTGCGGAAGCGGCGGTTGAGTAGACGCATGCGTCCGCCAAGACGGGAGCCATGACATGAAGGGCATGGTACTCCAGTGTGTTGGAATGCTATTGCAGCTCGAAGCTTGTGCATGGAAATCAATGATCTGCGATTTCGTCTACGCAACTCGGAAAGCTCTGGCGTGAACCTTTGCGACGGATTCAAAGGCTAAATGACTTTCTTCATCTGGCTGACCAATGGTATGCGAAGAGCCGCTTCCAATTCGATTCTCTGATCTGAATGTTCATTCTGTAGCTCTTTCCTTGAGAGTAGTGTCTTCTGGTCGTGGTTTCTGACTGCGAAGTCCTTTGCTTTTCGCACCTCGCTCCAGCTAATATTACACCCCTTCTTCAGTTCCCAGCGCAACTTTCAAATTCTTTCCTTTCCCTCCTGCTGCTCCACGAATTGCAAGAATCCAAACATCTCACGAGACCCAAAGTACGGTTTTCCCTCCTCTCGTTGCTTGTCATTGTACCGTTGAAGTTTCCAAGACCATTGGTCCCGGCGCGACTCGCGAGTAGAAGCGAGCGTTGCTCGAAGACGTTTCAGCTCTGGCAGCATGACGCTGTTCTCGTCTTCAAGTTTCTTTATGCGCTGAGCAAGCTGGATGTTCTCTCGAGCAAGCATATCCTCGACGTCGGTGCGGAGCGAATCGTAAATCGAGGCGAAGTCAAAGATGCTCGAATTGGTAGAAGCTTTGACGTTCTGCTGGTCTCGGGGACCAATACACTTGGCGAACTTCGAGGTCGTCATAGGTAGGGGGACTGGGTCGAGACCAGCAATCAGTGCCGAAGTGCCATTGTCGAGATTCAGGACTGTGTTTCCGTGGGTTGTCAGTTCGAGCCACCGATCGACGAGGAACCAGAGCCGAGTAAAGGTCGGGGCGTCATCACCCAGGCTTTCGAGCGGAGTAGGACGGGCGAGGTACTTTCTCCGGGCCTCATCGTACTTGTTCATGCCGTAGGTGAGATCGCGTTTGCGCTTGTCCTCTCGAAGGGGAGCCCAGTCCTTGTTGATGGTGACAAGGCGGCTATGGATCGCTTTGTAAAGATCCGGATGCAACACATGATCCCGAACAACTTTGCCGGTGACATGGCCAAGAGAGCCCTTGAAACGAAGTTCTGCAAGTGCAGCTTCGTAAACCTCGCTCAGACGCTCTGCTACTTCCACGCGACTGGTTTTCTTAAGGTGAAATATTCCGTAGCCATACCCAACGCTGTGAGGGTTAGCCGAAAGAGGCTTCCACCAATGCTTGTGATTGATGCCGAAGACGTCTTTGGGGAGAGTAAATCCAGGCAGGTGAAGATTATGTTGGATTCTCTCGCGGTTTTGCTGCCGTAATTTCTCGTCCTCCGGTTCGTGTTGAACTCGGTCGCGGTTGGGATCCCGACAGTGTCTTGGTCCAGTCATCTAGATAATATTAGCAGAAACAAAAGATCAACCACGGAGGATGCGGCTACCATTAGAGATGTTGTGAGGTGCGGTTTTTGCAGCTAGGTGTTTCCCTGTCGTCGGCGTAGTTCTGGTTGTTGTTGAGCTCGGGTGAGACTGCAGGAGAGGTTGAGGAAATTTCAGGAAGTTGTGAGGTGAGGCACGGGAAGTAGGCCAGTCCAAAAATTGCCCGCTGTTTGGCAGTCGCGCTGAACGTGGGAAGACGTGGGCGGTCAGCGGCTCCTTCCTTAAGTTCTGAATTGCGGCTTGCATAGAGACCTTGAATTCCTTCTGCCGGTGCCGCGCAATTTTTAGACGCAGAAACCTTTCTGTGCAGGTTTGAGCACGTTAAGAAAGTCAACTCACTCGCCTTAGATTCAGAGCTGCTATAGTAAAACCCTGTGAGATGCCTAAGGTAGTTAGGCAAAAGATTGAAAAGCAAAAATAATTACTGGGGCTCCGAACTTGTGATCCTCGGCAGGCGAGCGATAAAGGAACTAACTCCTATAACCACTCGGAGACCAAGGCAAATCCGATAGGACCAGTGACAAATTTGAGTCACGAGCAATACTTGAGGGCACCTTCCCCGTTGTCTGCACTGGACCTCGCACCCAATGCTTGCACATCAGGTGGCTTTCCTTTCACAACAGATTTTCATAAGGAAAATCGGAGGTTTGTGAGTATGAGAGAATCAAAATGGCAGGCGGCGTGATCACATTCGATTTTGGTTTTGTGGCCCGGTACGTGCCTGTGTTCGTTTGGTGTTACCACGCCTGGTATTACCGCCAACCTGATACCCCATCAATAATGCTATGTATGTCTTCCAACAGAATGCAACCCGACTGATGGGAGTCATGCTTAGGTGCTTGAATAACTGCTCCAAGATAAGCCATCACTCAATGCTACCAAAGGCGCGTTGACTTTTGGCTGCTTTCGAGCCTAATATTCCAAGTTTCAGGGTCAAATAGATATTAGGGGTGGCCATGGCCAATACTCTGCAACTACTTGCATCGGTAAGAACTTTTACTACTTCCGGCAAATCATACAGGCTGTTGATTAATTTATTCCTGGTCGCATTTGTCTTTGATGCGTTTTAGCTGTTTAATACCGTCTGGGCATCTCTACCAAGACACTCAAGAGGGCTATGCGACAACAAGAAGCCAGAGCAATAGCACACAACACAGATGATCCATGGAATAATCTGATCCTTAGTTTCGATAGTGACGCCGAAACGACTATTCTATTGAAGACGTGTGGTTGAATTAAACATCGTGGGGCGATACCTTTCCGGGAGCACCCTTGCGGTAGTCGGTCTTGACCAGCAAATCACCTCTGCCACATGGGGTCTGAATCGCGACATCGTACAAGGTCAAAACCTGGAAATAGCAAAGCCTAAACTTGGTCACGTTGATCCGTACAGTCAACGCAAGTCTCTCGGCAAAGGAGACAGATTCCTTGGCGGCAAGGTAGCAATCTGGCAATACGAGCTTCTTGGCGTGATGAACCCATCACGGCAGACACCT
The DNA here is from genome assembly GCA_025330015.1 of Colletotrichum sp. SAR 10_77. Taxonomy (NCBI): domain Eukaryota; kingdom Fungi; phylum Ascomycota; class Sordariomycetes; order Glomerellales; family Glomerellaceae; genus Colletotrichum; species Colletotrichum sp. SAR 10_77. The sequence continues at coordinate 146,920 of JAKMWV010000081.1, forward strand.
TCCTATTTGGATCATCACTGCTGTAGATCAACGTTATGTAAAAGGACATACCGCGCTCGATTAATTCGTCGCAAACCCGGCACTCAGAAAATCATTGATTTCCTGACAGCGGACATCATGAGGCTGAAGACACTTTTCGGCGACCCGATTGCCTTAGCAAGCATTGCACGCGTCACTGCCCAAGAAAAATGCGGCTCTAATTTCCCCGAACCAGAAGCAGTCCAAGCTGCATCTTCTCTCCGTTCAGCGCATCGATCAGAGGGCTTTTCCAGCAGCTTCCTCGGTAAGAGGGCCGAGGGCTTGCTGATCCCGACGTATCTTCACGTGGTTGAGGATGAGGTGCACGCAGGCTTCGTCACAGACAAGATGATCAACGACCAGGCACGATCCTACCCTTCGTGAGCAGGGAAGTTCCCACCGCTAACGCGTTGTCAAGATGAGAGTTCTCAATGAGACGTTTGCTCCGCACAATATCCAATTTGTTGTCAAGAACACGTCGCACACCGTCAATGACGCCTGGACCCGCCAAGCCCGCATCAAGGAGAAGGCCGAAGCTCTTCGCCAAGGCAACTACGATGAGCTCAACATCTACTTCGAGACGGGCATGATGACAAATGCCGGTTCCGCGACCGGAATTTGCAGCTTTCCGGTAGAAGATCCTTGGAACACCGGAATCAACGGGACTTCGTGGTACACTTACGACGGCTGCCATGTGAGTGTCGGCACGATGCCCGGGGGACCGGGTGTGCCTTGGGATCCGGAAGACAACAAGGGAAAGACGGCGACGCACGAGGTGGGGCACTGGTTTGGGCTCTTCCATGTTTTTGATGGTTTCGACTGCAATGGCGAAGGTGACTACATTGACGACACCCCGGCGACTCAGGTTGCGACGGTTGGGTGTCCTGTTGAGCAGGATTCCTGTCCGGATCAACCTGGACTCGACCCCATTCACAATTACATGGACTACTCGAAGCATGACTGGTAAGCCTGGATTATTTTGGTTCAGCACGATGACACTTGCTGACGTTTTGTTAGTCTCTCAGAATTCACTCCCCTGCAGGAGGAACGAATGTACCGGTCTTTCAACACTCTCAGGTCAGGGCGGTAAAGCGGGAGCCATGGCCTGTTCTCAAGTTTCCCAATGATATTGCTGTCTGAAAGATATGACAGCAGCTATATGACAAGTCCTAGAGTCGAAGGTGAATTGTTAGACTACAGAACACGGCAGGGAGAGGTTTAGTTTCTCTAATCATTTTTGCCCCTCGAAATCCTGAATTAAGATTCGCTTGTACCTCCGGACCGGATGCTGACCCTTGTTGTTGTTCACCTGGAGTACAACATGCCAAGATCTTCCCTCGAGTTGCGAGATGCTCGGCACATTGTTCACGATCTGGACCCTCGGACCAATCGTGACGTTCCTGAATCCTGCATTATTAACCTCAAGATACCCATCTGTACCGGTTGGCGGTAAAAGCGGACGTATCTCAATGAGTCCCTCGAGATATGCACTGGCCCAAGCAATAGAGGCTGTGTTGTAAGCATACCATTCGAACTCGAGGTGAGTCGAGTCTTCTGGGTGATCAGGGTCGTAGGTGTCACTGGCATCCAGCACAACGGAACCTTTGTACGGGACAAAGATCTCCATGGCATCGAGACTGATGGAGCCGTTGACATTGATATTGGGTGGGTGAGTTGCGTCTTCGAATCTTTCCGTAACGGTCCACTGCATTCGTGCCGCAAAGTCGTCTTGGTAGGCGTCGCGCCATCGCCAAACAGTGGCATACTGGCTTTGGTGATCCCCGCCTGTCACAGAAACGGCCGTGTCCATGGATGTTCCGTACTCGTTGATGTCTTCGGCCTCCGTAACTCGGGTATACCGCCCACCCCAGCTACCCCAGTCCGGACGCCTAGCGCTATTAAGGCCGTTCTGGATAAGCCACATGAAACTAGGTGAATCACCCTCCATTCCATAGAGAATCTTGGGATACACCTCACCCAGAGGACCGATCCGGATATTTGTTGTCAGCCAATCGTCTTGTACTTTCGTCACGTTGGTAGCACCGTTGTCTGCGCTGCCTATGCCGGCCCACGTGGACGATTGGTATTCTCTGAAGCCGTGAACATTGACGATGTAAGTGATATCTGGCCATTTGACCCGAATCCACGGCCCAGCGTCATCCTGATCCGAGATCGAGTAGACGCGGAGCCTAGACCGAAGCTCAGCTGCTTCATTAGGGGTTCTCTCTGTGCTGATGAACTGCAGCGCCTGCGCCAGGGTGTTGGCTCCGCCCCAAATGGAGACAAACAACGGATCTGAGCCCGCCTCAAGCGTTTCTACCAGCAATTTGGCACCGTCGCTCAGCGACTCGTTGAGAGCTTGTCGCCCGTAAACCTGGGAACATCAACTTGATTAGTGACCATTTATAGCCACCAAGAAGGGGGCAAGTCGCTTACCACTGGGCCTGACCTGACAAGTTTCAAAAGGTCCTCGGCAGGGCTGAACGTTGTGTTGGGGTGCACATGCTTGTTCAGATTGTGAACCACTTCACCATATGCTCTAATAATAAGCTCGATAGCCTCTGGGTGAGTTTCGTTTGGCAAGCTGACGGAGGTTGTAGCAACAAGGCCCTTGGTATCGAACTCGTTTGAGTAAGCCAGATAGCGTACCATTGACATTTGGTCGTCGGGCTCATTGAGGATATCCGTCAGAATGAACGTCCTGGGCTTGTGGGGAAACTGAGGCAACTTTGTCGGGTCATTGGCGGTAATCTCTTGAGATCGAGCATATACAGAGATGAGTGGAATGAGTGCAAGGTAAAAGAACTGAATAAGAGTCATCTTCATGTCGTCTATGTTGGCGATGAATCCTGGCTGCTGCCTTGAAACCTATAACTATCGATGTGGTAGGAGTAATTTATACATCCCATCCTGACAGCTCGTACGACAAGCGCTTAAAATGCCTGAACAGAGAGAGTAGACTTAAGGGGTAATTGAAAGCACCTGTCAATCGATTTGAAGGTGATCGAAGACTTGGTTATGGGAATTCTGGTGTCCTACATCTAACCATTGGTCTCACGCAATCAGACTGGACCTCTGATGCGGGCAGGGGTCATACCCCGCATCCCCAGCATCAAACTTGGGGTTGGATCGCCAGTTGCAACATCTTTACGTGGAAAGTAATACGAAGACAGCGCTAAGAAAGAAGCGGATGGCAGCATGCACCGGGCGTCGGGAGAAACATTCTGGACATAGGTAACAGTTGCGCCAGAAAAGTATCACGAGATGAGCACCACGGAAGCTGACAGGTGCTCAATGACAGCATAATTGTATTCAGTGTTGTTTTTTGACGAATCGCTGGATTTTCGCATAAGTCTTATTATCCACAATACTAAATTAGGTAGAAATAACCGCTCTGGTACCTGTACTGCCTTCCTGTTGAGAAAGGTTATGTAGAGCATGTAGGCGTACACCACGTCGACGGACCCGCCCGATTTCGCCGTGCCGACGCCCACGCTGCAGGGTTTACTTCAATGACCCGAACTCACGGCCGATAGATTTTACTCTCCTGCCCTTCCTTGATGTAGTAGTAAAGCGAGCCATCGATGGCATACCGCAGCCAAAGGCCCCTGCCATCGCCCCACTCATCTCCTCGCTGCTCCTGTTCGAGGCCGAGGCCTTTCCTATGGCCGATACCTCTGATGTCCCGAAACACGTTCGACGGCAGCTCCACCACGATATGCTTTTCCTGCTGCAGCGCGAGGTGCGCAAACGCGAGGGCAAGCGGCCTCAGCAGCAAGCGGTCGATCTCGGGCAGGCGAGCGTCCGGGTCCGCATGCCGTTCGTTGTCGAGAATGTTTGGAAAAGTGACGATGAGAGATCGCAGGATCGGGAAAGATACCGCCAGGCCGGCTAGGTCCGGGAGCAACCGCATTCTTTCTTTGTCGCTGGCGCGCGCAATGAACGGCAGTGTGAAATCCCCAAAGAGCAGGAACTCGCACCGCAGCTCGAGCGATCGTATCTGGGCCAGGCGATGCGGGAGAAACAGGCGGCGGCCGTCGTTCGGTGGGCAGAGCAGCGCCTCCAGCAAATCCCGGCTCTGGATGAAGAACGTGTTGGTCGCGTAGAGCACCTCGACGCCCTCGACGTAGGCCTGCCGGCATGCGCGCAGCCAGCCCAGGGCGCCGACCGCGCAGTCGCAGGTGCCCCTTTCTGGGAACGCCATGCCGTCTACGGCGGGCCCTCGCGGCCACAGCTCGCACATCATGGCGTCGCCCTCGAGGCAGCCGTCACGGTGCGGCCAGACATATGGATCGCGACCGCGGGCTCTGATGAAGCCGTCCACGGGCGACCCGCGGGGGATTACACGGTGACACACACAGCCGTACCAGCGCCACTCCCACTCCCACTCTGGCCCTGTCTTCTTCCTGGTCTTGTAGCTCTCGGACGGCGACAGGGCGGTCGTCGGTGGCGTCTCGCCCGTGACGGCCGGGGCTGCGACAATGCGGGACCAGCTGAGGGGCGCCGCCCCGCGACCGTGCTCGTGCGCGACTCCGTGGGCCGTCGATGGGCTCGGCTGTTGCCCGCGCGGGGCCGGCCGCAAGTCTAGGTGTAGTGTGCGCTCGCCGAAGGCGGCCACGAGTACGCGCCGGCGCAGCTCCGGCGACAGGAGAGCGAAGGTGCCGAGCGCGGCGACGAGGATGTCTGCAGTAGCGGGGGTGGCGGTCGTCGCCGGAGGCGTGATGGGCCGGGGCCGCTGAGCAGGAAGAAGAGGAAGAGTTGGTGGTGGCAGCTCCGAATAGTCAATTTCCTCTTCGCTGCGCGGCTGCTTCCGACCTCGAACTGCGTCTAGCAAGCGACGCATGCTCGCTCCACTTGCTTGTTGGCGATGAATGGACCCCAATCGATTGTTTGTTCAGTATGTATGCAGTGTGATGAAAGCGCATGGTGTGCTGGAAGCTGATTAGGTGAGAGGCGGTGTGGTCCCGTGTCGCAGGAACGGCAAAGTAGCGCTTGTTAACAAGGGTCATACTACTATGCTGACGATGACTCGCTGGCTCCCATGCCATGCATCTGCGTCTCATAGTTGTATCTAGGTTAATGATGTCTCCGCGTAACTCACGCGGAGATGGCTTCAAAAGGTCCGCAGCCATGGAAAGGCTTACCTAGAAGCTCATGCCGTTGGCAATTTCTTTAAACCCCCAAGGTCGGTCGATAGTCCAAACAATCCTCAGAAACTCAGAACCATGGTCTGGAGTCTAACGCAAACCCTCTAGGGGAGCCGCTCTCAAGACCTATTTTTCATCACCGTTTTCTGGCTGGAATCTCAAGATATTTGATGGCATTTCATTGGAAGCACTTCGTGCAGCCAAAAGTAAGGTACCACCCTCGTTCCTTCTGCGTTCGTTTCTGGGGAGTGGAACCACCCACGATTCCTCGGAACATCGCGACAGAAGGAGCCAGATAACTCACGACTTCCTCTCCTTTCCAGTGACACCGGAACGCTTCATTCCTTCCACTTGGCCAAAGAAATGCTCCTCATAAGTGATAATCTTGCGAGAAATCCCCAACACAGTATGCATCCCCAGTGAAGAGAATCGATCCAGTGGCTGCTGGCAATCTGATCCTTGATAAGATCAAGCATCTGAGGGGACGTTTGCTGTTGGGGAAAACGAGACGGATCGTGGCTTTTGTACTTTTTCTGGGATTTTTCCAGACTCCACTCGATGGGCTGGATGTTAGGACCAAAAGGTGCATCTGAGTTTTGACTAACACAAATCCTGGCTGATCTGTGTATGGATAGCCCACAATCGGCAAAAATGTGTGACGTACTTTGCATCATGAATGCTAAGTAGAATTCATAATTCTTGGTACGTTCATTGTTCACTGAGTCTCACGTAACTTCGGTGGCAATGTTCTGTCGTGCTTTCGACCATCGGTTCCGGGAAAGACATGAACGCCCCGATGACCAACTGCTCATGTGTCTCTGATCAAAACAGTCCCCTTCTTCCTGCGACATACAAGTAAGAACCAAACGATGATTTCCCACCCCTACACACTCCGACTCACCCCGGATCGCGCGCAACAGAGTGGCTTCAAACTACTGCCGAAGTCTTGTATTCCTACTCGCCAAGTCACAACGGCTGAGATGCAGCCACCCGACTGAGACACACCCCTTACTGAGAGCTGAACTCGTGTTCGGAGAGATCAGTCGCCATCTTACTTTTGAGGTTCCATCGGTTAGAATTACCAGGCAACTGGAACCAACTTGCCCAAGGCGAACTTGAACCACCGGAGAGACATCAAAGTATATAAACAATGGTGTTTATCTCCATTTTGCTCATATGCTGAATATGCTGAATATGCTGAATTATAGGCTATCCTTGTCCTCAATAAATTAGTCAACTTTCAACCTTTTTGGAGCTGCAATGTACGTCTCACGATCAGTTTCCATCGCTTTGGGTGTCCTCACTTTAGGTTGCAGAGCTGCGACCACACTGGCCAAGTGCAATGCAGACAAGTAAGTGAAATGCCCGATTATTCGATTGATTACTGATAACGTTTCTCATTTGAAGTTGCTATCGAGCTCTGTTCCCTTGTCCCTCTCCGACAGCGGTATCTTCTGCCTCGGCTTTCTGTGCCACAATAACAGCCAACGGAATCACTGCCACCGACTTCCCGACTCGCGCAACGTCAGCTTGCGGCACGGGTCCCGCTCGTTACATCTCCGCCTGTGCATGCGGCCCCACATGTCCCGTTCCGTCGCCGACTTCGACTCCTTGTGCGGCCTACGGCGGTCTGTTGACCAACGGCGACTTTGAGTGCGGCATTGCCCCGTGGACGATCGAGGTTCTTGACCCAAATATCAAGGCTGGTCTCACCTCAGTGTCGGCCCACTCTGGAACAACTTCATTTGAATCGAAGCTACTGGCAGACAGGCCTCTCCAGGAACCCGTCACCAGTACCAGGGTTAAAAGCCCCCGGGTCTCCGTGCAGAGAAACGTTCCTTGCAGACTGAGCTTCTGGGTCTGGTTTGACAATATGGACGCTGGCTTTATCGGGGTCATGATCGATGGACAGCCCAAGAGGACAATCGATGCACGGGACGGCCCTGGATGGGGAGTTTGGAAGGAAGTCACCGTGGACTACACGCCTCAGAATAACCACGTCCAAGTCACTTTTGAGTTTCTCTACGGGAGGGTTGCCAGCGTGGCTAGGCTCGACAGTGTTGTCCTCGAATATTTACATTGACGGACAAAGATGTTGATTCGATGTCATTGGTTTTATTCGGGAGTTGCTTTTCTCGGAACCACACTCCTTTGATCTAGGAACATGCTTACAGACGCTCATGAAAAAATTGGCGAGCAAGACAGGCTTCTCGAAGACTCAACCCATCCTGTACTTGTTGGTTTTCTCTTCCGAAGTTTCAAAAGATAAAAAATACCAAGTCTTGAGAAGCTCTCACTCCTTACTCATTACTCATTCAGTCTCTCCCACCGCAAAAGTAAGTATAGGAAACATAAAGCGACCACGCTATGTCCGAAGAATATCTTATCGCCGAAGCGGAAAAGGCCCCGAGTTTCTTCAGAGTCTATGACAGCACGGACCAGGAACCGGGCCGCCTCCGGTCCATAGCCGCCGAAACCGGCCGGAAAGACAGGGAAATTACCGTCACAGCCGCGAAGTCGCGTCTGTTCGGCGTTGGTCTCCGAAGCTAACAGCACAGAGCCGCTTGGCGTTGCGCAAAGAATCCGCAGAATGGTAGCATATGATGTCCTGCAAATGCTGGGTAAATGCGGCCATAGAACGAAGAGTGCTCGTCATATGACATCCGCAGGGCGTGTTCCGCGTGTTTGTTCAGGGGTACTTGACGGATAAAAGCAGAAACCCTCCGGTCCAGACCACCGGAGCCGTCTAGGTTGCCCAACATGAAGGGGAAACTCGACAAGACCAATGAGAAGAATCCATTACACATCGATCCGCGGCATCTGTATCCGGTCTAGCCCACAGTTGCATCCCCCATCACCGTCAATCTCGCCTTTTTCTCTAGACACCGCGCCGAGTTGTCTCCACACTATTCCCGGCGCAAACAAAAAATCCAAAACGCGCCTCGGGTCGGGAACTGGCGTCGAAAACTCGCTTCGTCAAAATTGATCCCCCGCGAATGCCTACTGTATACGGTTACCCAACTACTGTATACGGCTTGCCGAGTCCGACCTCGTGCCGAATTCTCAGTCTATTTTGCTTTGTCACCAACACCCTGACGTCCTGAGTCAATCAACCGTGGTCCTGCTGTCCGCCTCCCACAACTTGCCCGTTGCATTTCCTCTACCAGAGAAGAGAGCGTCTTGACAACGAGCGGTCTGGTTGTTTGTCGCTGTCCGGTATGCCTTCTCGATCTGAACCCCCAAGTATTCAGGACAACGACCACGGCGGCGTGGTGCAGATGCCTGACACCGTTTCCAGGGCAGCGGAGAGTGAGAAGCGAAATGACACTTCGCCGAGCCAGACCAGCAGCCCGCGCACAAGCGAAGAGGTAGAATTCAAAGAAGGCGGCTATGGATGGTGAGTCTCAACACCGCAGTCTTCATTCAATGCATGACGCTGACATGAAAATCAGGGTCGTAGTCGCCTGCGTCTTTCTCATCAATGCACACACTTGGGGTCTGAACTCAGTGAGTTTTGCTCCCGCCCGATGACTCGAATCTCATACAGCTAACAAACCATAGTCATATGCGGTCTTCCTCGCCTACTATCTCAATTCCGGGGCCTTCCCCGGCGCCAGCCCAATCACTCTGGCCTTCGTCGGCGGCCTGTCCTTCTCCGTCGGTGAGTCGAATCTCACACCGACCCCGCGTCCGCGCCGAGCCGCTTACTGACATCCGGCCCACAGCCCTTCTTGTCGCCCCCATTGTGACCTGGTTCATCCCACGAATCGGAACGAGACCGACGGTCGCGATCGGTGTTACGGTTCAATCGTAGGTGCTCTGTGTTCTCACAATCCGTCATGAACTCTAACTTGACTTCAGCGCCGCCCTCATCGGCGCATCCTTCACGACGCAAATATGGCATCTCCTTTTGTCGCAAGGTATCGGCTTCGGCGTCGGTATGGGATTCACCTTCAATGCGACCGTCGGCGTCATCCCTCAATGGTTCATCGTTCGCCGGTCATTCGCATCCGCCATCGGTAGTGCCGGCTCGGGTCTCGGCGGGTTGATTTACTCCCTGTCGTCCACTGCCATGATCCACAACATCGGTCTGCCATGGGCGTTCCGCATCCTCGCCATTCTGTCTTTTGTTGTCAATGGCATATGCTGCGTTCTGATGCGAGACCGCAACAAGGCTCTCGGAAGTGTTCATGCTGCATTCCACAAAGATCTGTTCAAGAGGACTGAGTTCTGGCTGTTCATGTCGTGGGGTTTCTTCTCCCTTTTCGCATACGTCATTGTGGTGTTCTCTTTGGCCGACTTCGCTGAGACGGTTGGGTTTACTGCGAGCCAAGGATCGATCGCCTCGGCCATGTTCCAACGTGAGTTCAGCATGCGTACATCATCCGAGCAGGCGTGCTAACAGAAGACAGTGTCACAAGGCATTGGCCGCCCCATCATCGGCCTCATTAGCGATCGCGTTGGGCGCATCAACGTTGCAGGCTTGGGCACCCTTGTCGCCGGGCTGGCGACTCTGTTCGTCTGGATCTTCGCCGGGAGGTATTTCGCAGGCACCATCGTATACGCACTCTTCGGTGCCTTTGCTGGTTGCATCTGGGCGACGGTCACCCCTGTCGGTGCCGAAGTGGTGGGAATACAGCTCCTGCCTTCCGGTAAGCAGCCAACGCGTGACAGCTACTCCGGCTAGCAAAACTGACATTGTGATTCTCAGCACTGTCCATCTTTTGGATGATCCTTGTCCTCCCAGCCACCTTTGCAGAGCCTATCGCTCTTACCATCAAGGGCTCGGGCATCGATGCTTACCTCGGGGTCGAGATCTTTGTTGGTTTCATGTACATTGCCGCCTTTATCTCACGTAAGTTGCAGACCACTCTGAGCATTACGTAGGCTTGCATTGCTAACTCTAGCAAAGTCTGGTCTCTCCGCGTATGGAAGATCCGTGAACTCGAAAGCCTAGATCTACCCGAGCATGAGCGAGCTGACGCTCTGCGCAACAACGATGCCCTCTCCCTTAGTACATCGCGACGCACCGGACCGAAGCCGAGTCTGGTCCACTCAATCTCCAAGGGAGCTCTGGCTGTGCAACGTGTCTAAAAGCATACCTAGGGACAAAAATGGTCGTTTCATGCCTTATCTATTAGAGCATATGTACATAATAATAGCATCCACAATAGAAACAAATGTCAGCGATAGGTTAATTTACATTTGCTAACCCGCATATTTCCCTAGCCAAATACCTTGTTGAACAGCGCTTTGATGAACAAGAACCCGGGCACAAAGCTCGCAAGCAATCCTATCACCATACGCGACAAGACCTCTGGCCCGTACCTGCGAAATCCCTCTTTTGATCTTTCGGACCAAACCCCGATTGCCTTGAGTTCCCGGTACCGGTCTTCCGTGGCCAGCTCCGCGAAGCCCGCGCCAAGGTCGGCGTACGACACCGTCATGCCAATCGACTCGACGCCGATGTGATGCCCGCTTCCATCCTCTTCAATGATGGCTGGTGGTTGCACCAACAACAATGACAGCGCGTCTTCCTTCTCTGCCTCCTTGAACGTCCTGTGCGCGTTGAGAAGATCCTGGTACGGGTAGTAGAACGCATTCTTGACAAGCCAGCTGATCAGCGCCGGCTGCTGCGCCTCAAAGCGCTCGTTCCACGTCGCTGACGATAACAGCAACACGCGCGGCGTCTTCCATGCTGACGAACCAGACCCGTCCTTCAGCTGCTTGAGGGCGGTGACGATAGTGCGCGACGCATCGGTGAGCACGCGGATTCCAGGCCTGTTTTCGTTCTCGCCGAGGGCGCAAATGATCGTGTCGGCGCCGTCTAGAAATCCCTTCACGCGAGAGACGTCGGTGACTTGGCCTTCGACTATTTCTACGCTGTGGCCCGTCTTGAAGGAAGGGAACATGGAAACCAGCTTATCCTTGGAGCGGACATAGACTTTGAGGTCGAACGGGTTGGAGGGGTTCGCGAGGAGGGCCTTCAGGGATTCGCTGCCCGTGCGGCCGGTTGCCCCGAAAATGGCCAGGGTTCTTTTGTGGGAATTTGTGTTCGATGCCATGTTGAAGCTTTTTGTGCGTTATTCGTCGGTCAGTATTGGTGCGAACTTAAGCAGTCACTTCTTTCACCTTCATCAACAGTGAGATTCTCATCAGTTTTGTAAAGATTTATTATTACTGCCATCCCATCCTCAGGACGCTGACCGTGTCGTATCTCCGTGGTCGAGCTCCGGACAATTGCAAATCTTCGGACAACTTAGAGTTGCCAATTGTCCGCGCCGACTAGCTGGACCGACCGCCAAAACACCGGTGCGGTGAAACGAGAACGCCGTCATAGACTTGGGGCGCCCCGCCACGCGAGTCCGCCCAAGTGCCGATTCGGCAATCGCTTCCAACTCACATAACCCAGATCCACCACTGCAGGTCCAGATTGTGGATTCCGGCATCCTTGCCATGGCGGAACCGTGGGGTCTGGCGTCGGTGACCGGTGGTTGTGACGTCCGTTTTGGCCGGTCGGATGAACCCGCGCAGCGTGGACGGTTTTCGGCCGATGCAGGGTTCATGTGTTGGTGCGATGGTGTCATTGTGTGATGCAAGCCTTATCTGAGACAAAAGAATTCCTCGTTCACCATTGAACAAGCTGGCTGCTCATGATAAGGTCAAGCATCATTGAATCATTGGGTTTCAGATACTTATCTGGCTTTCCTAAGCGGCCCTCGTGATTCTCGGAGTCCTGTATGAGGTCACAAGTCCGCCTGTAATCCACAATTCTAGAGGAGACTGCCTATTTTTCCTATGCTAGAGCGACTACTTTTCCCGTGGTCATAACGCCTTACACTGCTCTACGATCGTCGCTGTCTTTACTATACTACTACCGTCGTTATTACTACTAACGTTATTATCGTCGTCGTAGTTGTTGTTATCGTCAGTATTATTATCGTTACTATTATCGTTGTGATTCATAACACAAGTATACAGTTACACAGGCAGTATGGCAGACGTTGTACTGTTCCGTAAGTATCGCCCCACTGGTTTGCTTCAACCCCAAGCAACATATTGGAAGGCCGTTGTGGGAGTTCACACACAGCCTCGCAGCAAGCTTAGCCACATAGCCTTCTTTGTGCAATATTACCTCCAGCATCACTCAAGGAGAGCGATTTTGCATTAAAGGTTCTCTCATTCACAATTGTTTAGCGTTATAAGAAAGAGTTTTAAATTGAAACAATTTCAACGGTAGGCTTTGGCCCACGGGTTTGTAGCCCGAGATGTGACTTCATCTAATGCACTAATGAGAGCATGCGTTGATGCTGCTCCAATTTATCATGCCTAATTCAGGAAGGGCTGGCTGCCTTACGTTACCATGTGATTATGGACTTCAACCGTTAAAGGTACATCAAATCTTATGTTAGATGCTTCAAAAAGTTTAGAATTAATTGCTGCCATTTAATTGAGGCCTAATCTTAATTTCCAACCATGATTGAAAGCTTGCTACTATTCTTATGACAGCCCTGTTGACGGAGTCTTCTAATGCAAGGGTCAGCCATATTACCAGAGGAATACATTGGCAAATTTCTTCGCCTTTTCGGGGCGGCCAAACTCACATGATGTGATCTCTCATGGGCAAAGTCGTCCACTGCAAATCCACTCATTGCCAACCTTCTTGCAGGAGCACTGCCGGGCTACGAGCTCGGCGTCTCTCTTGACCATGGCCGGTTCGGGGACAAAATCCTTAGGGCACAGCCGTCCGCTGCAGATCCATTCGTTGCCGACCTTGTGGCAAGAGCACTGTCTAGCAACAAGTTCGCTGGGAGCAGCGGTGGCGAAGGCGAGAGTTGCCACGAGGGTGATGATAGAAAACTTCATGATGGCGTCTGCGAGGTAATTTCGATTGCTTTTGGGGGGTGTTTTTGTGGTTAATGGTGTTGTGATTATCTGGAGAAATGGCAACAAGAGCGGGCCATTATTTATGTTTGTTTCTGACGGGCCCCTTGTTCCCCTACGGTCAAAGTAACTGGTGCCCATTGCTGAATATTGGCACCAAGCAGAGACTTAGCCGTTGCTTGGCCGTCTGAGGCGACACCGCGAGCTTCCTCTTCAAGACTTACGATGCACCAGAAGTATGGTTCTATATTGCCCGAGATTTCAGGGCAAGTCTTCATTGGATAATATAAGACTTGAAGCACTGCAAGTCAGCCTTGATTGGCATACAACTCTGTGAGATGGCTGAAGGATTGGGTACTTTTGTCAATATCTCAGCCGCAGCGACGGGAGGCGATGCCCGATTAAGAAGGTCTTGATGGATTATGACCTATCCAGGGCGCGTAGTCAGAAATCGTAGAACCTGACATAAGCGTTGTGACTGTTAAGGTTGCCACCATGATTAAGTAGGATTGCACTAGGATACCGACTCCCCCGCTTTCTCTGTGCGTGAATAGGTAAATTTGCCGCAAATTCAGAGTCTCTTTACGGAAACTCGTGATCTCTGAGACGATCAATGGCCTTTTATCGCGCCCGGCCAGATGGGTGCCCAGCTGGGTGGTTGTTTCAACTTTCTGGCCGCCTAAATGTCTTGGCACGCCCGCTCTTAAGGGAGCTTTTGTAGTCAAAATAATGGCTAGATCAAGCGGAAGCCCGCCACTGACCGCGAAGTCCTCCACACGGCCTAGCTGGACCTCAAAATTGAGGGCAGGATTGCCCGCTTTCCCGCGGTTGTCTCAAGTCTACTTCAATTGATAGATTGATGAAAACTAAGATGTCGATGCCGGCTTATTTCTGAGCTTCGTAGCCCACTTGAACTACGATTCTTGCCGAACTGTTGCAGAACCGCAACTCTTCGTCTAAGACGTGGGAGACAATCTCCATTCATTAGAACGCTAATGAGGCTGCAGGGATCCATCAGGCCAGAGTCCAGCCGAGACAACCCGATCCATGAGCTCACTGGGTATCATGGAAACTCATTGTTGACAATCATTCTTGTTTGTCTTCTTTCACACCTCTAATTTCTCTCCACCTCGCCCCCTGAACCTTCTCGGCCTCCACACCTCTCCATCTCCTTCCATCTAAGTGTTTCAAACACAGTTGTTTTCCTTCATCGGGGTAATACAGCCAGCAAGCCCATTTGGCCCACATGCTCTGCTCTTTCATCTGTGTTCTTGCACGTTGCCCGATAACATCTTCGATGAACGCACCCTTCGGAATCGCTAATCTTGTCGGAAATACCCGGGAGAGATAATGCTTGGTGGATGCGATATGTGGCTTATCATGCCAAAAGAACATTGGTGTCAGCGGCACGGTGCAATTTTGATGTGACGGGTGGGTGAAGTCCCGCTTGAGCTTCTTCGTCAACGCTCTCAGAGCGGGGTAGTCATGGGCATGGGCTGAGTTGGCGTACTCCAGCATCCGCACTGAGGCGAGGCAGATGTACTTCACCGGCGCCTCCTCGTCCTCGTCAGTAGCCTTCATGACGTTCAACATCGGCGCGATCGGGATGTTCGCCACCAGCGTCCAATCATGTTGGTGAACCCAGACGTACGGCGTTGTGGTGATCCTGAGGGCTGTTCGCACAGCAAGACCGAAGCCGAGTCTCTCCGCGGGTTCGACGAACGAGACCTTGTAGTCTTTTGTGCTGTTGACTGTGAATGGTGTGAGGTTCAGAGCTGCTCTCCCGTCGAATCCGTACTCCGCCTCGCCTTGCTCCTGCGCCAGCTCTTCATCCGACGAGTGTCCGTAGGCTCCAAGAACGAGGGTCTTGACATTCTTCTTGTAGGCATCATACTGCTGTGCGCCCTCTTCCGTCACCACTCCCTTCTTCAGTCTGGATACTGGGCCAATACGGTCATACGTATCAAACACGACGATGATGCGACAAGACAGGAGGTCCGCGCAGTGTTGGCGAACGGACTGAAAGACGGTATCGAGAAGTTCTGTCGAGGGGGCAGATGGCGTCGGTGATGTTGTGATAATGAGACTAAGGTCCGGATAAATGGACGCCGAGGGGGGCGGCGGAGGTGTGGAGGACATGGCTCCTCGCCTGGGTGAGTTGTTGGAGACTGAGCTGAAGTGAAATCCGGCTGCCTGGAGTTGTCTGGGGTTGTTCGGTACGTACCTTTCCGGTGAAATTTTTTCGGTTTGCACCAGGCCGAATATGTGGGTCCTCGGAGCCGATGATGCCGGCTCTCTTGAACGTGTTCATCTCATGTTTATCGGCGTATGATCTATGCTTAGGGCGATCATTGCCGTGTAATTAAAATCATGAAGGAGGCTTGATGAAATCTGGGAATATCATTCATCGATCGTATTACGAATGACCGAGGGGCATCATGTCACTACGAATCAGAGGGATGGAAGTGCAATAAGATTGCTCTCGTCGAAATGCGCTGCTATGCTGAAGATACCACGGACCAGACATCTGGGTAACCCTGTCAGAAAAGGCTGCGCCAAGATCCCAGCGCCTCCAACTAGAACTTGTGTCTTTTCGCGGAAAAGCAACTCTGGCAACATGTTGAAAGCCAGCTATCCCGGGCCGGAGGACCGACTAAGGACCAATGCCCTGGCTCCGGGACCCATTTAGGTCGGACCCGCACGCAACAAACTCTTCCCACACCAAAATAACCAACAAGATCAAAAAAAATGACCAGCCTGGGGGTCGAACCCAGAATCTCCTGATTTCACGATGAATCGTAGTCAGACGCCTTGCCATTGGGCCAACCGGCCATGGTTGTTTGTATCCATTGCTGGATGTTGGAAACGCAGCCGTTGTTTGTGACCAAGATCCTCGGCCCACCCCTCGCCCCCATTGCTCAATTCCCTCCGCCATGAACATAGCCGACGGCGTCTTGTGAGACAGCAACTGTGATTATCTCTTGGAGATAGTGGTATTTGTCTGATAATTCTGATTCATCCAATGGGTATTCCAAATAACAAAGAAACATCCTGAACTCCAGGCCATGCTGATTAAGGGGTTCATGCATAGATCATGCCCCCTGGCCTTCCTCCATGTTCAAAGTGCCCATCCTTATGCGCTTTGGGTACTCACGAACTCTTCTTCTTCCAGGCGCTGAGAAAATAGTACCCGCCGCAGATTTCCGAGTTCGGTGCGCCGGCGCAATGCATGTCGCAATTCCACGCCGGAGCAGCCGTCTTAGGTGGCGTCTTCGAGCAGTAACACTGGTCCCCGTACTGAGTCCCAAAGTAGTCAAAACCATCGCAGGCCAACGCGCACAGCTTGTTCGTTTGGTTTTGGATGACGCTGATGTTTCCAGAAAACACGCGCTCGTCGCCGTCCTCATAACAGCCGATGAAATCCCAGTCGGTAACCGTGACCCATGTCGTTGTTGCCGCTGCGGCGGTAGCGGTCGATGAACCGTTCGCGTCGGGATCGCTTGTTCTGAGCATCGTCATGTCAGTGCGTCTTCTCTTGCTATATCCTGTATAAGCTGTGAAACGAACTTTGTTGGCGATGTGCTCTTCAAATCAAGAATCTCGGCGGATTGCTTCGCGAGCATGCTTCCGAAGACACCGGCGACCACGACCAGAATCGCAATGAAGAAGGCCAGCAGACACAGCAAGATGAAAACACCACTGCTGATGCCGCATATCCTCTTCTTCGTGGGCCGAGATGCGTCGATTGGAGCTACATAGCCTTGGTCCGCTGATAAAGGTACCGGCTTGTATTGGTCGTATGAGACGTAGTGAGAATTGTTGACGATCTTGTCGGTTTGCTCGACGGGGTGCAGACCGTTCTCGACGTATGCGCCATCGCTATCGTGCGGTTGGCTGTAGTTGGGGGCTGGGGAACTCCCGTGCGATGAATCCATTTCGCAATCGCTATTGAGATGTCCTTGTCGATGACTTAAATGTGTCTCCGTCCGATGATCATTGACAGTTTACGAGCACTGCACCGGCAATATGAAAAGATCAGATGCGTCTGATGTACCAATCCAGGAACACAGAAAGATGAAAGGTCTCACTCGAAAAGGGACGAGACACCCAAATAAGAGAGCGAAGCATCCGTGGGATGGCGGGCGCTAGGCAGCCACAAAGCAGAGGATCGCTATGCCAGCGCCGAATTAGGGATTGGGAAACCAGCTCCCCTGCGCCACAATTTAGAGTCTTGAATCCTTCAACTCCACTAGAGCGAACAAGCTCCTTGCCCCGGTTGCCAATGATAGCAACATGGAGCGGGCTGGCAATGCATGTCAGACAAGGCCCGCTCGGCCATGCGATAAGCGGCGGCTTTTGCAAGCGTGAAGTTCCTGAAACAACATCGCGCAGGAGTCCAAAGTGGTCGAGAATGGCGTCAATGTTGCCAACCTTTCCAAAATCAGCCTTACGGGGGCCCTTGGCAACTGGGGCTACTGACTGTAGCTAAGCTGTATTTGGTGGTGCTCATTTCCTAAAAAGGCGCCAAGATCGGCTCCCACCTTCGCTTCTCTTAAAGCCGTTGCTTTTTCTCCCTTATTCCGTTGCAAGGCTCCAGGCAGCCGTTAGTTGACCGCTTTCCCGTCCTTTGCGGGGGAACTGGTCGAGATCATGTATTCCTGTGAGACGTCAACGCAGGCAGCTCTTTCAACAAGATTCAGTGGACAAAGAATATCACTTCCTCAAGGCCCTGTTGAGTCATGAGACCCAGTCGAAATTTTACATATCTATTGGCTTTGCAGTGAAGGCTTCGGCAGTTCGTCGCTCTCAACTCGGGCCTTGCTTTACCTTCGAGAAAGCGCGCGCCAATGAAATGGCTGCTGCGCAAACGCACAGCTGCCCGAGCTGAACGTCTGTCAGCATTTACTGGATATTGTTTTCGGGAAATTGTCTACCAAAACACCCCTGACGTCATTCTTGCATGGCTAGGGTCAATCTGAATTGAGGGGAAATTAGGTAGATAGGTTGTACTTTCACCTTCCGTTCCCTCAGTTGTCATTATTCGCCTTTGTCATTTGCAAGTGTCTTCACGCGGCTCAAAATGTCTGAGAGGACTGGTACTGACGACGAGGAGAAGATCAACTACTTCACACGGCACCTCGTCGACCCAACTGAGATCGCACAAGAACGGTTTCTGTGCCTCGTCGTTGAGCGCGTTCGCGAGACAGCTGTTTGTCTGGCGGTACTGGGCTTGGTCGCTGAAGGCACACGTCTGCTGGAGATTCTCCATTCGCATGGGATCCCGCCGTTCGACCTCTACGAACTTGGTCCCGAAAAGCGTTCCGAAGACTACGACAAGTCATGCTATCTTGCCAAGGGGGATACAGAAAAGTACGCGATCAGTGTCCCCCCGCCACGACCGGACCCATTCACACGAGCTGTGTTCGCATTCGCTTGGGAGAAAACCGGCTCATGCCCGGCATGGGCGTCTCCGGGACCCGAACCGCTGGAAAGTGACGATTCAGATGTGAGTCCAGATGGAGAAGAAACAACTCTGGATGCCTTGGAGCGGTATGCGCGTCTATGCGTGTGCAACAGGTTCGGCCATACCTGGCGCGAGGACGACGAGACGCTTCAACTTGTTTCTGAAATGGGCAGTAAGAGTATGAATAGGGCGAACCCCCATGGGCCAATTCCGCATCGCTTGAGACAGTTTTGGCTTCTCTGGGAGCGAATGCTGGCGCCGTGGTCGATGAACCAGGTTGTCAAGTCTACAGGGCGCGCTTTGACTCTTGATCTTGCCGTGCGGCTCACTTTTCCGCAAAATCGACAAAGGCATGGAGACACAAGACAAGAGAATGATGAAGGGGGGCAAATTACAGAAGACAACGAGGAGAAACAGGATCAAGACGAAGTTATTGATGAGTTTTTCTTGGATGATGATGATGCAGGGGAAGATGTTTCGAGCAAGGAAATCAAAGATCCAGAAGATGCGCACCAGTACAATCTCAACTATACCAACTCGTGGGGCAAGGCCATTGCCGAGAACCATTATGCACAGGACCAGTTGCCCATGCTCGGCTGCATGAGACGGCTGTGGCAGAGGGGCTGGTTCGAGCACAACGCCACCACCGCCAACACCCTCGTCAAAGAACTCGACCTCGATGTCGACCATATCCGCAGAGTGGCCCAGACAGGCTGCGATATGCTTACCAAAAGACTCGAGACCGGCCCGACCCGACCATACGCGGACGCCACCGTTGCAGAGCTTGTGCGGGCAATCGACGAGAACACGAGGGCAAACGCGCCGTACTGGCCCGAGCACAACTCGGAGGAGAGAATCGCCGCCGACGCGGGCGCGATGGAAAGGGACGAGGACAAGATCACAAGGCCAGAGACGCTGCTGCGGCGTCCCTTCCCGTCTCATCGGGAAATCGCGGACCTAGAACAAAAGCTTGAGCTCACGGCCCCTTTGCCGGAGCAGTACAAAGCCTTTCTGCGGGCCACGAACGGCATGGGTCCGATTTGGTGGAACGAGACACAGCTGATCCGGCTTTTGTGCCCGATGGCCGATGTTGGGCTCGCTGATAGCTCCTACTGGCATGTACCCATCCAGCTTGAGCTCCTCCCTGACCACCACTGGCTCCATCCTTCCATCGAATGGCCCATGATCCGCCGCTCCGTTAGGATAAGCCAGGACACAAGTCACGATGGGTACGTCATGTTGGTTGAGCCGAAGTTTGTGGCGGAGGCCAAGGCAGCCTTCTTCGAGGTGTATGACCCTCTGCCGGAGGAAGAGAGAGGCATGCTCCGCCGGGTCGTCGAAGAGGTATACGGCAGTGTCGACGCTTTTCGCAAGCTCGAGTGGGGAGTCGTTCTGTGGACTGCTTGGTTTGCCGAGATGATACCCTACCGCGACTTTGCGGCGTTGCTTGAAGATTTCGCGGTGGGAAGTCAACGCAAGATGAGGCCTTGGTCGCGGTACTGGTATCCGGGGATTCGGAAGCTGGATTCTTACTACTATTTGCCGCAAAACGAGTGCGAAGAAGACGGCGAAGATACCGTCGATATTGGAAAGGGCAACTTGGTTGTTCATGAGGATGGCACGATGTCCATGGGCGAGAACGTCTATCCGGATAACGAGTTTACGAGGCCTGAAGTGTTTCACTAATGTCGTTCTCCTGGAGATAATGGCATCAAAGAATTCCCCTAAACCCAACCCTCAACCGGCAAAGACCATAGTGGGTCATCGTCTGCACCTTGACACTACTGGCTTTCCGATGCAGTGTTGCACCCACGAGAGAAATTCAGAAGCCTCCACTTAACAAATGAGTGCTTTTATATCATCGAGTCATCCGACGCCCTAATGTCGTGTATTTCGGATGAGCGGAAAGACGCGGGCTTGGCTATGCGAGTGTCATCGAAACAGGAAGTAGGAGACTAAAGTGTGTCTCAGTGATGCAGAAACACTAGCTATAGATGGAATCAGGACCGCAGACGATTCATCGGCTTTACGCTGCCGAGAGTGGCCCTATGTTCGTTCCACGACGCGTAGTTCACGTAACGAACGGCCGAAAGGTCTATCTGTGCTCCACCGCCCAATGTGAGGCTCCCAAAGCAAGGGACGAACGGCTTGAATACATATACGACATACGATGCTCATGTGTGCTTTCATCTTTCCTGTCAGAAATTACTCGGACCCAGCGCGGAAACATGACTGAAGAAATGTCACAAGTCGAAAGAGTTGTCCAATCAGACAAAGGTATGATCCCCTATCCAATCCATGAGCCTCACCACGCTGACTCTTGCTTAGTCTGGGCCAGTCTCATCACAAACATGAGCTACCTCCCGGGGCTCCTCACTTTACATCATTCCCTCGTCTCCTCAAAAACAGTCTACCCCTTCATCGCCCTCCACACAGACTCCTTCCCGGAGGAGGGTCGCGCCGCCATCGCCGCCCGGGGCATCCCCCTCCACCGGGTCCCGCGCCTCCGCCCCGCGGGCACACGAGACTACACGCGCGAGCCGCGCTTCGAAGACACCTGGACGAAACTAACCGTCTTCTCCCTCACCGCGTACGCCCGCGTCGTCCTCCTCGACTGCGACATGCTCGTGCGCAGGAACATGGACGAGCTGATGACGCACCCGCCCCTGAACCCCGCCGGCGCCAGCAGCACCGCCGGCACAAAGGTCTTCGCCGCCGGCCACGCGTGCACCTGCAACCCGCTCAAAAAGCCGCACTACCCGCCGACCTGGGTCCCGGCCAGCTGCCCGTTCACAGCGCACCACGCGGACCCCGCCGCGGCGCAGACCGACGGCGCGGAC